>CAUYLG010008435.1:0-21514 GCA_963573385.1 Cacajao melanocephalus | reverse complement strand
TGGATATGTGCCACATTTTCTTTATCCAGCCTATCATTGATGGGCAGTTGGGTTGGTTCCAAGTCTTTGCTGTAGCAAATAAGGCTGCAATAAACATAAATGTGCATGTGTCTTTATAGTAGAATGATTTATAGTTCTTTGGGTATATATCCAGTAATGGGATTGCTGGGTCAAATGGAATTTCTATTTCTAGATCCTTGAGAAATCGCCACACTGTCTTCCACAGTGGTTGAACTAATTTACACTCCCACCAACAGTGTAAAAGTGTTCCTGTTTCTCCACATCCTCTCCAGCATCTGTTGTTTCCAGACTTTTTAATGATCACCATTCTAACTGGCATGAGATGGTATTTCAATGTGGTTTTGATTTGCATTTCTCTAATGACCACTGATGATGAGCTTTTTTTCATGTTTGTTGGCTACAGATTTTTTTTTTTTTTTTTTTTTTTTTTTTTTTTTGACGGGTCATTTATTTTCGATGAACATGTGGGTGTTGTTTTTTTTTTTTATTTTGTTTTGAGACAGGTCTGTTCATATCTTTGCCCAGTTGGTGATGGGTTTGTTTCTTTCTTGTAAATTTCTTTGTTTCTTGTAGATTCTGGATATTAGCTGTTTGTCAGATGAATAGAGTGTAAATATATTCTCGTATTCTATAGGTTTCCTGTTCACTCTGGTGATAGTTTCTTTTGCTGTGCAGAAGCTCTTTCATTTAATTAGATCCCATTTGTCAATTTTGGCTTTTGTTGCCATTGTTTTTGACGTTTTAGTCATGAAGTCTTTGCCCATGCCTATGTCCTGAATGGTATTGCCTAGGTTTTCTTCTAGGCAATACCATTTATAGTTTTAGGTTTTATGTTTAAGTCTTTAATCCATCTTGAGTTAATTTTTGTATAAAGTATAAGGAAGGGGTCCAGTTTCTCTTTTCTGCATACGACCAGCCAGTTTTCCCAGCACCATTTATTAAATAGGAAATCCTTTTTTCGTTGCTTGTTTTTTTCAGGTTTGTCAAAGATCAGATGGTTGTAGGTGTGTGGTGTTATTTTTGAGGCCTCTGTTCTGTTCCATTGGTCTATATATCTATTTTGATGCCAATATTGTGCTGTTTTGGTTACTGTAACCTTGTAATACAGTTTGAAGTCAGGTAGTATGATGTCTCCAGCCTTGTTCTTTTTGCTTAGGATTGTCTTGGCTATATGGGCTCTTTTTTGTTTCCATATGAAATTTAAAGTAGTTTTTTCTAATTCTGTGAAGAAAGTCATTGGTAGCTTGATGGGGATAGCACTTAATCTATAAATTACTTTGGGCAGTATGGCCATTTTCACGACATTGACTCTTTCTATCCCTGAGCATGGAATTTTTTTTTTTTTTCAGTTGTGTCCTCTCTTACATCATTGAGCAGTGGTTTGTAGTTATCCTTGAAGAGACTCTTCACATCCCTTTTAAGTTGTATTCCTAGGTATTTTATTCTCTTTGTAGCAATTGTGAATGGGATTTCACCCATGATTTGGCTCTCTATTACTGGTGTATAGGAATTTTTGTGATTTTTGCACGTTGATTTTTGTATCCTGAGACTTTCATAAAGTTGCTTATCAGCTTAAGGAGACTTTGGGCTGAGACAATGGAGTTTTCTAAATATACAATGATGTCATCTGCAAACAGAGACTATTTGACTTTCTCTCTTCTTATGTGAATATCCTTTATTTCTTCCTCTTGCCTGAACTGCCCTGGCCAGAACTTCCAATACTGTGTTAAATAGGAGTGGTGAGAGAGGGCATCCTTGTCTTGTGCCAGTTTTCAAAGGGAATGCTTCTAGCTTTTGCCCATTTAGTATAATATTGGCTATGAAACTGTCATAAATAGCTCTTATTATTTTGAAAAATGTTCCATCAATACCTAATTTATTGAGAGTTTTTAGCACGAAAGGATGTTGAATTTCATCGAAGGCCTTTACTGCATCTATTGAGGTAATCATGTGGTTTTTGAAATCGGTTCTGTCTATATTATGGATTACATTTATTGTAATCCATAATTACAATTACAATTGGATTGTAATTATGGATTACAATAAATGTTGAACCAGCCTTGCATCCCAGGGATAAAGCCAACTTGATCATGGTGGATAAGCTTTTTGATGTGCTGCTGGATTCAGTTTACCAGTATTTTATTGAGGATTTTTGCATCAATATTCTTCAGGGATATTGGCCTGAAATTTTCTTTTTGTGTGTGTGTGTTTCTGCCAGGTTTTGGAATCAAGATGATGCTGGCCTCATAAAATGAGTTAGGGAGAAGTCTATCTTTTTCTATTGTTTGGAATAGTTTCAGAAAGAATGGTACGAGCTCCTCTTTGTACCTCTAGTAGAATTCTGCTGTGAATCCATCTGGTCCTGGCCTTTTTTTGGTTGGTAAGACTATTAATTATTGCCTCAATTTCAGAACTTGTTGTTGGTCTATTCAGTGATTTTACTTCTTGTTTTAGTTTCGGGAGGGTGTATGTGTTCAGAAGGTTATCCATTTCTTCTAGATTTTCTAGTTTATTTGCATAGAAGTGTTTATAATATTCTCGGATGGTAGTTTGTATTTTTGTATGATCTGTGGTATATCCCCTTTATCATTTTTTAATGTGTCTATTTGATTCTTCTCTCTTTTTCTTCTTTAATGGTCTGGCTAGTGGTCTATCTATTATATTAATCTTTTCAAACAACCAGTTCCTGGATTAATTTTTTTGAAGGTGTTTTTGTGTATCTATCTCCTTCAGTTCTGCTTGTTCTTAGTTATGTCTTGTCTTCTACTAACTTTTGAATTTGTTTGTCCTTGCTTCTCTAGTTCTTTTAATTGTGATGTTGGTGTGGATTTCAGCTCTTTCCTGCTTTCTGATTTGGTCGTTTAGTGCTATAAATTTATCTCTTAACACTGCTTTAGCTGTGTTCCAGAAATTCTGATACATAGTCTCTTTGTTTTCATTTATTCTGAATAACTGTTATTTCTGCCTTAATTTTGTTATTTACCCAGTAGTCATTCAGGAGCAGGGTTTTCATGTAGTTGTGCAGTTTTAAGTGAGTTTCTCAGTCCTGAGTTCTAATTTGATTGCACTGTGGTCTAAGAGACTGTTTGTTATGATTTCAGTTCTTTTGCATTTGATGAGGAGAGTTTTACTTCCAAATATGTGGTCTGTGCTATGTGGTGCTGAGAGGAATGTATATTCTGTTAATTTGAGGTGGAGAGTTCTGTAGATGTCTGTTAGGTCTGCTTGGTCAATAGCTGAGTCAAGTTCTGAATATCCTTGTTAATTTTCTGTCTTGTTGATCTAATATTGACAGTGGGATTGTCAAAGTCTTTCACTGTTATTGTGTGGGAGTCTAAGTCTCTTTGTAGGTATCTAAGAATTTGTTTTATGAATATGGGTGCTCCTGTGTTGGGTGCATATGTACTTAGGATAGTCAGCTCTCTTGTTGCATTGATCCCTTTACCATTATGTAATCCCCTTCTTTGTCTTTTTTTTTTTATCTTTGTTGGTTGAAAGTCTGTTTTATCAGAGACTAGGATTATTTTGAGCTTATGTGTGTCTTTGTATGTAAGATGGGTCTCCTAAATACAGCACACTGAGGGTTCTTAACTCTTCATTCAGTATTTCAGTCTGTGTCTTTTAATTGGGGCATTTAGCCCATTTACCTTTAAGGTTAATATTGTTATGTGTGAATTTGATCCTGTCATCATGATGCCAGCTGGTTATTTTGAACATTAATTGATGCAGTTTCTTCATAGTGTTGTTGGTCTTTATAGTTTGTTGTGTTTTTGCAGTGGCTGGTAACAGTTTTTCCTTTCCATATTTAGTGCTTCCTTTGGAGCACTTGTAAGGCAGGCATGGTAGTAACAAAATCCCTCAGCATTTGCTTGTCTGTCAAGGATTTTATTTCTCCTTCACTCAGAAAACTTAGTTTGGCTCAATATGAAATTCTTGGTTGAAAAATCTTTTCTCTAAAAATATTGAATATTGGCCTCTACTCTCTTCTGCCTTTAGGGTTACTGCAGAGAGATCCGCTGTTAGTCTGATGGGGTTCCCTTTGTAGGTAACCTGGCCTTTCTCTCTCGCTGCCCTTAACATTTTTTTCTTTATTTCAACCTTGGAGAATCTGACAATTATATGTCTTGGGGTTGCTCTTCTTGAGGAGTATTTTAGTGGTGTTCTCTATGTGTCCTGAATTTGAATGTTGGCCTGTCTAGCTAGGTTGATGAAGTCTTCCTAGATAACATCCTGAATTGTGTTTTCCAACTTGGTTCTATTCTCTCAGTCACTTTCAGGAACCCCAGTGAATTATCGGTTTGTTCTTTTCACATAGTCCCATATTTCTTGGCGGCTTTGTTCATTCCTTTTCATTTCTTTTCTCTAATATTGTCTTCACTCCTTATTTCAGTAAGTTGATCTTCAATCTCTGATATCTTTTCTTTCACTTGATCGATTTGGCTATTGATACTTGTGTATGCTTCACGAAGTTCTTGTGCTGTGTTTTGCAGCTCCAGGTAATTTATGTTCTTCTCTAAACTGATTATTCTAGTTAGCAGTTCCTATAACCTTTTGTCAACGTTCTTAGCTTCCTTGCATTGGGTTAGAACATGCTCCGTTAGCTCAGAGGAGTTTGTTATTACCCACCTTCTGAAGCTTACTTCTGTCAATTCATCAAAGTCATTTTCTATCCAGTTTTATGCTTGCTGGAGAGTAGTTGCAATCATTTGGAAGGAAAGAGGCATTCTGGTTTTTGGAATTTTCATCATTTTTGCACTGCTTTTTCCTTATCTTCATCGATTTATCTACCTTTGATCTCTGAGGCTGATTATTTTTGGATGAGGTTTTCGTGTGAGGGTCCTCTTTGCTGATGTTGATGTTAGTGCATTCTGTTAGCTTTTTTCTTCTAACAGTCAGTCCCCTCTTCTTCAGCTCTGCTACAGTTTGCTGGAAGTCCACTCCAGACCCTATTTTCCTGGGTATCACCAATAAAGGCTACAGAACAGCAAAGATTGTTGTTTGCTCCTTTCTCTGGAAGCTTCATCCCAGAGAGGAACCAACCTGATGCCAGCTGGACCTCTCCTGTTTAAAGTGTCTGTCAACCCATGTTGGGAGGTCTCTCCCAGGCATGGGGGTTAAGGATTCACTTGAGGAGGCAGTCTGCCCCTAAGCAGAGCTTGAACACTGTGCTGAGAAAACCCCCCTTGTCAGGATCTGCTGCTCTCCTCAGAGCTGGCAGGCAGGAACATTTAAATCAGATGAAGCTGCACCCACAGCAGCCTCTTCCCCCAGGTGCTCTGTCTCAGGGAGATGGAAGTTTTATTTGTAAGCCCCTGACTGGTGCTACTTCCTTTCTTTCAGAAATGCACTGCCAGTGAAGAGGAATCTAGAGAGGCAATCTGGCCACAGCAGCTTTGCTGTGCTGTGTTGATTTCTTCCCAGTCTAAGCTTCCAGGCCTCCTTAGCACTGTCAGGGGAAAACCGCCTACTCAAGCCTCAGTAATGATGGGTGCCCCTCTTCCTACCAAGCTTGATTGTTCCCAGTAGTCTTCAGACTGCTGTGCTGGCAGTAAGAATTTCAAGCCAGTGGTTCTTCGCTTGCTGGGCTCCATGGGAGTGGGACTCACTTAGCGAGACCACTTGGTTCTCTGGCTTCAGCCCCCTTTCTAGGGGAGTGAACAGTTCCAAATGGTTCTGTCTCGCTTGGGTTCCAGACACCACTCATTTGGAAATGCAGAAATCACCCACCTTCTGCGTTGGTCTCACTGAAAGTTGCAGACCGGAGCTGTTCCTATTTGGCCATCTTGCCAAATCCCCCCCCAGTTATTATTATTTTTAATAGTTTTGTCTTTTAGTCTTTATACTTTAGTTATAAGTTACCTAATTAATTAGTTTATTTATTTATTTTGCATTTGGGGCACATATGCAGGTAATTAGATAAACATGTATGATGGTGGTTTGCTGCACCTATCAATCCATCACCTAGATTATTTTAAATTTTTTATTTTCATAGATTATTGGGGAACAGGTGACATTTGGTTACATGGGCAAGTTCTTTAGTGGTAATTTGTGAGATTTTGGTGCACCTGTCACCCAAGCAGTATACACTTCAATCTATTTGTAGTCTTTTAACCATCACCCTTTTCCCACCCTTTACCCTTTAGTCCCCAAAGTCCACTGTGTCATTCTTATGCCTTTGCATCCTTATAGCTTAACTCCCACTTATGATTGAGAACATATAATATTTAGTTTTCCATTCCTGAGTTACTTCACTTAGAATAACAGTCTCCAATCTCATTCAAGTTGCTGTGAAAGCCATTAATTCATTCCTTTTTATGGCAGAGTAGTATTCAATCATATGTATATACCACATATACTTTATCCACTTGTTGATTGATGGGGATTTGGGTTGGTTCCGCATTTTTGCATTTGCAAATGTGCTGCTATAAACAGACATGCACAAGTATCTTTTTCATATAATGACTTACTTTCTTCTTAGTAGATACACAGGAGTGGAATTGATGAATCAAATGGTAGATCTAATTTTAGTTCTTTAAGGAATCTCTATACTGTTTTCCATAGTGGCTGTGCTAATTTAAATTCCAACCAGTAATGTAAAAGTGTTCACTCTTCACTGCCTTCATGCCAACATCAACTTTTTTGCTTTTTTGATTATGGCCATTCTTCTGAGAGTACGGTGGTATCACATTGTGGTTTTGATTTGCCTTTCCCTGATCGCTAGTGATGTTGAGCATTTTTTCATATGTTTATTGGCCATTTGTATATCTTCTTTTGAGAATTATCTATTCACGGCCTTAGCCCACTTTTTCATAAGATTGTTTGGTTTTTCTTGCTGATTTGTTTGAGTTCATTGTAGATTCTGGGTATTAGTCACTTGTCAGATGTATAGGTTGTGAAGATTTTCTCCCACTTTATGGGTTGTCTGTTTACTTTGATGACCGTTCCTTTTGCTGTGCAAAAGCTCTTGAGTTTAATTAAACCTCAGCTATTTACCTTTATTTTTATTGCTTTTGGATTATTGGTCATGAAATCCTTGCATAAGCCAACGTCTAGAGGGTTTTTCCGGTGTTATCTTCTAGAATTTTTATAGCTTCAGGTCTTAGATTTAAGTCCTTAATCCATCTTGAGTTTAGTTTTGTATAAGGTGAGAGGTGATAATTCAATTTTATTACCCTCCACGTGGCTAGCCAATTATTTCAGCACAAGTTTTTGAAAGGGAGTCCTTTCCCCACTTTATGTTTTTGTTTGCTTTGTTGAAAATCCGTTGGTTGTAAGTATTTGGGTTTATTTCTGGATTCTCTGTTCTGTTCCAGTGGTCTATGTGCCTGTTTTTATACCAGTACCATACTGTTTTTGGTGACTGTGACCTTAAAGTATGGTTTTAAATCAGGCAATGCTATGCCTCCAGATTTGTTCTTTTTGCTTAGTCTTGCTTTGGCTATGTGAGCTTTTTTTTTTTTTTGGTTCCATATGAAATTTAGGATTTTTTTTTTCTAATTCTTTGAAAAATGATGGTGGCATTTTGATGGGAATTGCACTGAATTTATAGATTGCTTTTGGCAGTTTGGTTATTTTCACAATATTGATTCTATCCATGCATGAGCATGGGATGTGTTTCCATTTGTTTGTGTTGTCTGTGATTTCTTTCAGCAGTGTTTTGTAGTTTTCCTTGGAGGGGTCTATTGCCTCCTTGATCAGGTATATTCCTGTTTTATTTTTGCAGTTATCGTAAAAGGGGTTGAGTTCTTGATTTGGTTCTCAAGTTAGTTGCTTTGGGGTATAGAAGAACTACTAACTTGTTTACATTAATTTTGTATCTGGAAACTTTGCTGAATTCTTTTGTCAGTTCTACGAGCTTTCTGGAGGAGTCTTTAGGGTTTTCAAGGTAAACAATTATATCACCAGCAAACAGTGACAGTTTGACATCCTGTTTACCAATTTGGATGCCCTTCATTTCTTTCTCTTGTCTGATTGCCCTGGCTAGGACTTGCACTGCTATGTTAAAGAGAAGTGGTGAGTGTGGGCATCCTTGTCTTGTTTTAGTTCTCAGAGGAAATGCTTTCAACTTTTCCCTATTCAGTATTATGTTTGCTGAGAATTTGTGATAGATGGCTTTTATTACATTAAGGTATGTCCCTTCTATGCTGATTTTGCTGAGAGTTTTAAGCATAAAGTGATGCTGGATTTTGTTGAATGCTTTTTCTGTATTTATTGAGATGATTATGTGATTTTTGTTTTTAATTCTGTTTATGTAGTGTATCACATTTATTGACTTGTATATGTTAAATCATCTGTGCATCTCTGGTATGAAACCCACTTGATCATGGTGAATTATATTTTTGATATATTGTTACATTCAGTTAGCTAGTATTTTGTTAAGGATTTCAGCATCTACATTCATCAGGGATACTGCTCTGTAGTTTTCTTTCTTGGTTATGTTGTCTCCTGGTTTTGGTATTAGGGTAATACTGGCTTAATAGAATGACTTAAGGAGAGTTTCCTCTTTCTCCATCTATCTTGTCGAATAGTGTCAAAAGAATTGGTAACAATTCTTCTTTGAATATCTGGTAGAACTCAGTTTGGAATCCTTCTGCCCCTTTTTTCATTGGTAATTTTTAAATTACCATTTTAATCTCACTGCTTGTTATTGGTCTGTTCAGGGTATCTAATTCTTCCTGATTTAAGCTAGGAGGGTTGTATCTTTCCAGGAATTTATCCATCTCTTCTAGGTTTTCTAGTTTATGTGGGTAAAAATGTTCATGGTAGCCTTGGATAATCTTTTGTATTTCTGTGATGTCAGTGGTAATATCTCCCATTTGGTTTTTTATTAAGCTTAGATTTTTTCTCTTTTTTTTCTTAGTTAATCTTGCTAATAGTTTATAAACTTTATTTATCTTTTCAAATAACCAGATGTATGTTTTATTTATTTTTGTTGTTGTTGTTTTTATTTCATTTAGTTTTGCTCTGATCTTGGTTATTTTCTTTCTTCTGCTTGGTCTGGGTTTAGGTTTTTCTTGTTTCTTTAGTTCCTTGAGGTGTGACCTTAAATTGTCTGTTTTTGCTCTTTCAGACTTTTTTATATTGGTGTTTAGGGCTATGAACTTTCCTTTTGAAACTGCCTTTGCTGTATCCCAGAGGTTTTCCTAGGTTCTGTCACTATTGTTGTTCAGTTCAAATAAGTTTTAAAATTTTCATCTTGATTTCATCTTTAACCCAGTGATCATTCAGGAACAGGTTATTTGATCTCCATGTATTTGCATGATTTTGAAGGGTTTTTTTGGAGTTAATTTCTAGTTTTATTCCATTGTGGTCTTAAGGAGTGCTTGATATAATTTCGATTTTTAAACATTTATTGAGGCTCATTTTGTGGCCTATCATATGGTTTACCTTGGAGAAAGTTCCATGTGCTGTTGAATAGAATGCATGTTCTGTGGTTGTTGGATGGAATATTCTGTATATATGTTAAATTCATTTGTTCCAGGATATACTTTAAATCCATTGTTTCTTTGTTGACTTTCAATCTTGATGACTGTCTAGTGCTTTTGGTGGAGTATTGAAGTCCCCTACTATTACTGTGTTGCTGTCTATCTCATTTCTTAGTTCTAGTAGTAATTGTTTTATAAATTTGGCAGCTCCTATATTTATTATGTGCATATATGTTTAGGAGTGTGATATTTTCTTGTTGGACAAAGTTTTTTATCATTATATAATGTCCCTCTTTGTCTTTTAACTGCTGTTGCTTTAAAATTTGTTTTGTCTGATGTCAGTGTAGCTACTCCTGCTCGGTGTCTATTTGCATGAAATGTCTTTTTCCACCTCTTTACCTTAAGTTTATATGAGTCCTTATGTGTTAGGTGAGTCTCTGAAGGCAGCAGATGGTTGGTGAATTCTTGCCCATTCTATAATTCTGTATCTTTTAAGTGGAGCATTTAGGACATTTATATTCAATGTTAGTATTGAGATGTGAGGTACCATTTCACTCATTGCACTATTTGTTGTCTGTATATCTTTTTTTTTGCTTTGTTTTGTTTTTTTTAAGTTGTGTTGTTATTCTATTGGTCTTGTGTGATTTATGGTCTTAAGAGGTTCTGTTTCATTTTGATGTTTTTCCAGCATTTGTTTGTTTCAAAATTTAGAGCTGCATTTAGCAGTGCTTGTAGTTCTGTTTTGGTAGGGGCAAATTCTCTCAGCATTTGTTTGTCTGAAAGACTGTATCTTTCCTTCATATATGAAGCTTAGTTTCACTGAACACAAAATTCTTGGCTAATTGTTTGGTTTGAAGAGTCTGAAGATAGGACTCCAATCCCTTCTAATTTGTTGGTTTTTGCTGAGAACTCTCCTATTAATCTGACAGATTTTCTTTTATAGGTTACCTGGTGCTTTTGTCTCACAGCTCTTAAGATTTTTTCCTTTGTCTCAAGTGTAGATAACCTGATGACAGTGTGTCTAGGTGACACACTTATGGAAACACAAAATGCTCTGGAAAGTCTCAGCAATAGAATCAAACAAGGAGAAGAAAGAAATTCAGAGCTCAAAACAAGGTCTTCAAATTAATCCTATCCAACAAAGACAGTTATAAGTTATTTGTTATTTATCCCAATTATAGAATATTCTGAATTTTTGTTGTTGTTGATGAGTGAGTTTAGTACCTTAAGATGTTTTTATGTTACAGATTAGCATCCCTTCTTTTGTACTGAAGAATTCCTTTTAGCATTTCTTTTAAGACAGTTCTGATGTTGCTGATTCCCTCAGCTTTTGTTTGTCTGGGAAAGTAACTCTCCTTCATGTTTTTTGGGTAAAGTATTCTTGGCTGGAAGTATTTTTCCTTCAGTACTTTAAATATAGCAACCCACTCTCTCCTGGCCTGCAGGGCTTTTGTTGAGTAATCCACTGAAAACCATACTAGGGCCTTATTCAATTTTATGTGTTTATTTTCTTTTGATGCCTTTAGTGTTATTTCTTTGTATTTTGTTTTTGCTAATTTGAATATGACATGCCTCAAGAATTTCATTTTTGGGTTAATTAGTGACCTCTGAGCTTTCTGTGCCTGGATGGTGTCATCTTTCTCCAAGTCATTATTTCCTGAAATATACTTCCTGGGTCTTTTGTCTTTCACCTTCAGGGATTTCTATTATGTGGAGATTTCTATATTGATGGTGTCTTATAATTCTTGTAAGCCTTCTACTCTTTTTTGAAATATATATGTATTTTTTATTTTTGCTCCTCTGATTGGGTAATTTCATATGCTTTGTCTTCTAGTTTGCTAATCTTTCTTCTGTTCATTTCTGCTGTCAAAACTTTCTAACAAGTTTTTCACCTCATTTGTTGTACTCTTTATTTCTAAGATTTCTTATTATTCATTTAGTCAGATTTCTCATTTTGCTCCAGGATTGTTTCTCAAATTTTATTTAGTTTTTCTTTTCATTTTCTTATGATTCCCTCACCTTTTTAAGATTATTCTGAATTCTCCACTTGACATTTATAGATGTTTAGTTCTTCTGCATCTATCATTGGAGGCTTGTTAGAGTTTTTTGGTGGTGTAATATTTCCCTGATTTTTCACAATTCTTGCATTGTTGCATTTATGTTTATATATTTGAGGAGGCAATAAACATTCATGTGCATGTGTCTTTAAGGTAGAATAATTTCTGTTCCTCCAGGTATATATGCCGTAATGAGATTGCTGGGTTGAATGAGAATTTTGTTTTTAGCTCTTTGAGAAATTGTCACACTGCTTTCCACTAATTTGAACTAATTTACACTACCACCAGCAGTGTATAAGAGTTCCCTTTTCTCCAAGACCTTACCAGCAGCTGTTATTTTTTGACTTTTCAATAACCATTCTGACTGGTGTGAGATTGTATCTCATTGTGGTTTTGATTAACATTTCTCTAATGATCAATGATTGATAGTTATCTTCTCATATGCTTGTTGGCTGTATGTATGTCTTCTTTTGAAAAGGGACTGTTCATGTCCTTTACCCATTTTTCAATAGAGTTGTTTTTCTCTTGCAAATTTTTTTAAGTTCCTTATAAATGCTAAATATTCAACTTTTATCTGATGCATAGTTTGCAAATATTTTCTCCCATTCTGCAGGTTGTCTGTTTACTCTGTTGATAGTTTTTATTTGCTATGCAGAAGCTCGAGTCTAATTAGATTTCCCACAATGTGTAAGTTTTAAATTGCATGTCATTTTGAGTAGCATGATGAAATCTTGCATTGTTCCACTTCAACCTGCCCAGGATATGAATTATCCTTTTATCCATTCTGTCTATGTCATGTGCCCATTAATCACTTAGTAATCTTTTTCCTTATCAGATTGACCATCATGGTATCACAGTGCTTGCGTTCATGTTCATCCTTATTTTATCTAATAGTGGCCCCAAAGTGCAAGAGTAGTAATGCTGGCCATTCAAATATTCAGAGAGAAGCAAGAAAGTTCTTTCTTTAAGTGAAAAGGTGGAAGTTCTTAACTTAATAAGGAAAATAATTGTATTATGAGGTTGCTAATATCTACAACAAGTGTTTCATTTATAAAATCATAAAGAAGGAAAAAGAAATATGTGAAAGTTTTTCACGTGTCCCTCAACCTGTAACAGTTATGGTCACAGTGTACATTAAGTGTTTAGCTAAGATAGAAAAAGCCTCAAATTCGTGGGTGTAAGACATGAATAGAAATGATAGCAGTTGGGTTCAATACTATGCATGATAGTTTCAGGTATCCATGGGGCTCTTGGAACATCACTCATAGATAAGGGGGGACTACTATAAAAAACATTTAAATTTCAATGATAATAAAATGGAGAAAATATTCAAGTAGACATACATCAAAAATGATATGTGAACTGCAAGTAAGCACACGAACAGATGCTTAACATCATGAGTCTTTAGGGATATGAAATTTAAAGCAATCATAGACTGTGAAGGGCCTGGGACTTTACTCACATGCTAACAATCTAGCCTATTACTGTTTCATGAATCCTAGCAGAAGATGTAAGATTGAATGTACATGAAGAATTTTATTTATCAAGGCACAGGATGTGGCAGAAATATAACATTTGTTCAGTTCCCCTTTTCCCACAAGTCCCACAAGGTGGTAAGGAAGGGATCTGGCAGATGCTGCCTATGTAATTCATCTGTTTGAAGCATAACTGAGGAACTCTGAGCTTAGATAACTTAAATATTTTACACTGGACAGTAAACATAACTGTCCAGGGAGGCCATCTTTATCTTCCAAGACTGTTTGCTATTTAAAAAAATAATAATAGGCCAGAATAAAAGGGCCGTCAGTACCTCTGCTCAAAAGATGTTCAGAAATGCAAAAAATCCTTGGAATTGCCTCCAGAAAATAAAACAAAACAAAAATATGTACTGTTACCAGTTGAATTTCACCTTACTTCCCCAAATTCATATGTTAAAACCTTCATTACACACCTCAGTCACATATTTCACAGAGCTCATGTACCTCAGACTATGATATGGCTTGGAGAAATGAGATTGCTGGGTTGAATGGGAATTTTGTTTGGTGTTTAAAGAGGTGATTAAGTTTAATGAGGCTATTTTGGTAGACCTTAATCCATTCCACCTCAGCCTATTCTGGTAGGCCTTTATCCAATTCACTATTTATAAGAGAAATTTGGCACATGGGGAAAGCAGGAGCACATGTGCACAGGGGGACAACTTTGTGAAAAGTCAGAGGGAAATCAGCCATCTGTAAGCCAAGGAATGGGGCTACAGAAGAAACAACTTGCCAACACCTTAATTTTGAACTTTCAGCCTCCATATCTGTTACAAAACATATTTCTGTTGTTTAAACTATAATATTGTGTTATGACAGTCCTAGCAAATAATTACAGGTACTATTATAAACCTATTAGAATGAGCTAAAATTAAGGAGTGCCATCTGGTGTGGAGTTGGCTGCAAATGAAGAATAGAAAGAGATTTGAAGAACTGCTTGGCTGAATGAAATAAGGAGTCAGCTGGCAGTCTTTAGGGCTCTACTGAAATAGCAAGGTACAATTTGGGGGCCATCAGTAGGGCCATAATTTTCTGTTATAATAAAGTTCTGCTATAACCTACTTGATAAGCTATAAAACTCTCACTTTTCCTGTGCTTCCTACATCCTTTCTAGTCAAGTTGAATGTCAATTGCATCATACCACCAAATGAGTCAAGAAGAGAATGTTAGTTAATTTCAAGCCAAGTATGTCAGGGCTCACTTGCAATAAAATAATTATGTTATGATAGGTCATTTAGTGGTGATTTCAGAGAATGTTCTCTTATGTTATGATATGAGAGAATATTCTCCAAAATCACCACTAAAAATCAGTATGAAGGATTACCGTGTGATTTGAGCCATCAACATTCAATAATCAGAGTAAATGGATATTCAGATTAACCATGGCTAACTGTCAAAATTAGTATGGCAGAGAGTAGGGGGACAGAACCTTAGGAGCTAGGGAGTGTAGATTTGAAATGGGAGCCAGAGTCCAGACCAGAATGTGACAAACACTTAGTTAGAAGCGATAAAGACAAAATAGAAGTGTTCAGAAATTCAGAGATTTTTGTGGGAATGGCACATGGGAAGAGAAGGGAAAGAAAAAGAAACAGGAAAAGTGGAGGAAAGCTAATATTTAATGTATGCTTATTCTGATATGCAACAGTATCACTATATTATAAGTGGAAGAAATGGAGATGCATTGAGGTTGGGTAACTTATGAACAGTCAGAGAAGTATGGGGCCAGCATTCAAACTTGGGTCTAATAAGGCAGTTCATGAGCTGCCTTATTAGACTCAAGTTTGAATGCTGGCCCCATACATTTCACTACACTCCAATAACTGCCAAGGTAAAAAGCAATGGGAGAGAGGAGAGACAGAAGGCCAATTAAAGAGAAGCTTGAAGTCTAAGATACACAAGTTGATGCATGGCGGCCTGAAGATAAATTTCAAGGTGTGGGGGCCCTTGCATATGTTGGAACAGAGTAGAGATGAGCCAACATGATGAGAAATGTTAAAGACCTGGAGCCCAGTACATGTGACCATAGCATAGGTATGGAGATTTTAGGTCAGTGTAGAGAAGTGGAAGAGAGCAATTGAGAGAGAGTGTGTTCAAATATTTATTCTCATAGCTGCTGCCTCGAACCGGACAAAATGATTCATACCAAGATTCTATGTTCTTTTTCCTTACCTGATTCTATGGAAGACAAAAAAAAAAAAAAAAAAAAAAAAAACCCTGAGGAGAGGAATGTTGGGTTTTGTTTTGAGAAGTTTTTCCTTTAAATAAATGCATAACACACAAATCACATATTTTACTGTTTCTGTGAGAAGGTACATAGAACTAAATAGTACAAATATGCTGTTTCTCAGTTTATTTGCTATTTTGATTTGCAGTAAAAGATTCATTTGCTCTCGGATTCTGATCTCGGATCCTGACCACAGCCATGATTTCACTCTGCAGGTTGAAGTACTGACTATGAAACATTAGTCAATTAAGTCAAGAAACCTCTGGCTTAGTATCAAGGAAAGTACTGTTACCAGTTCATCAGACAAACCTACTATTTTGTACATCATGCAAAATAGGAAATGTTTCTTCATTTCCATTAACCTCTGTGGGCAGAGAGGGTGTGGTCCATGTGTTTCTGAGCATCTAAGAGGTAACAAGGGCTCTGTGCAATTTGTGTTTTAAGATCTCCTGGATCCTTCAAAGGCCCCATTGTTACTGGTTCCTGAAACGAGGCTGTCATAAAATTCAGGGTATTCAAGAAAAATGAAAATACTGTGACTCACATTGTCTGTGCTGCTTAAGTTACTTAAACTGCACAGTCTATTTATGCTAATAAAAAAAATCCCTGAAAATCCATTTGCATAGTATGCACCCACAAGTCTTTAAAATAGATTGAGAAAAACTGTCAAATAGTTGCTATACATAGATACCCTATTGTTTAATTATTTAGATGACTCTCTTTAATTATAATTCAAAGGGATCATCTTCTACAGTGCAATTTTTAAGATAGAAAGGGACTTTTAGTTTAATAAGGTCCAAAAATAAAATTTATTCAGTTTTCCTGATAAGTGTGTCATCTAATTAGCTGAGTATCTGAAACTGACATATGACGAATATTACCTATTTTTGTATGCTTTTATTTTTAAATAAATTTAAGTGCTCATTTTGTGCCAGGTAATTTATATATGTTATTTTATTATTACAATAACCTTATGGAGTAGGTATTATTATAGTCACCATTTTAAATCTGACAGTGCTGAAGTCTGGGGGGTTGGCAAGTAACTTGTTCACACAGTAGGTGGTAGAGCTAGGATTTATGTCTGTACCCAAAAACAGCACAAATTAAAATTAAAATTAAAACACAAACTTGGCATATCTCCTGTGTTGCATATCTTTTTTTTAATAACAGTATTTAATATAATTAACATTTATTTTTTTCCATGTTTTAAGGATTAAATTTAAAGTATTAATCATTACAATTATTTTGTGATATAGATGCTGCATTTGACAAATGGGTAAACTGAGGCAGAGGACTCCCATTGGTAATCAGTGACAGAGCTGGAACTAAACTCAGATCTGAATCATTTCTTTTAACCACTATTCTACCTTTTTAGTTTCAGCTTGACTATTATCAAAGCCATCTATATAAGTGTGGCTTACTTGGGCCTTAACAGAATAACACAGAGATAAAGATATTTTTAAAAGTTCTCCTGGTCAGTTTTTATTGGTGTTTGGCTTGGCATAATCAAGGAAGCAGGCTATACCTTATTAAGAATACATCCTCAGGAGGGATTTAAGATGGCTGAATAGATACAACTCCAGCACACAACACTCAGCGAGGGAGATGCAGAAATCCAGAGATTTCCTAGCTCCAACTGAGGTACCAGGTGCATTTCAACGGGTCTGGTCCAACGGTTAGCAAAGCCCATTCAGGGCAGACTGAGGCAGGGAGGGGTGCTGCTTCACCCAGAAAGTGCATCTGACCAGCAAGTCAGAGGCTCCCACTCTGGCACTCTGGTCCAGATACAGCGCTTCCCCCAAAGCCTCAGCAATACACAGAACAGGGGATCTTTGCCAGTCAAGTGCAGGGAATTACAAGCGCAGAGTTGAATAATAATCCAGGATGGTGTCCCAGATTGGCGCACAGACCTAAACAGACGCAAAAGCCCAAAAGGCAGCTGGGAGAACCTGTGGACTGAGCTATTGCCCCCTCCCCCAACCCAGAGAGAGAGGGAGCTGTAAGTGGGAGCAGCTGGGTGGGCCCCTACCCCATGACTGGAGAGAGAGGAAGCTGAAAGGGGAAGATGGCTGGGTGCTGCTGGGCAGGTCTCTACCCTCCCCAACATGATCCAGCCCAGTGGAGGAAGGGCACAACCCACCATTAGAGGGGTGGGACTGGGCTACATGTTTTAACAAAAAACACAGGAAGCCTACGTAGCAACAGGACAGCCTTCTTGACAACCGAGCAGTGCCTACAGGTCAGTGGAAGAGGCGGGCCTAATCTCCCAGTATAAATGGAAAAAGACACATGAAGCTTCCCTAGTAACCTGAAGGAGTCCCTAGAAACCCAGTACTGCCTCCACAGGCAGACAAGCGACCTAATCAAGCAGCTCCCTGACAACACAGCCAGGTAAGCCCACAAATATGGGGAAAAACCAGCACAAAAAAGATGAAACTATCAAAGACCAGAACACGTCTTCTCCTTCGAGGGATCACAACTCCTCAACAACACAGGATGCCATCATGACTGAGAAGGAGTGCCACGAATTTACAGAAACGGGCTTCAGAAGGTGGATAATAACAAACTTTTCTGAGCTAAAGGAACACGTTCAATGCAAAGAAACCAAAAACCTTGAGAAAACGTTAGATGAAATGCTAACTAGAATAACCAGCTTAGAGAAGAACATAAATGACTTGATGGAGTTGAAAAACACAGCATAAGAACTATGTGAAGCAAACACAAGTGTTAATAGCTGAATCGATCAAGCAGAAGAAAGGATAAGAGACTGAATATCAACTAAATGAAATAAAAAGAGAAGGCAAGACAAGAGAAAAAAGAGTGAAAAGAAATGAACAAAGCCTCCAAGAAATATGGGATTATGTGAAAAGACCTAAACTACACTTGATAGGTGTACCTGAATATCATGGGGAGAATGAATCCAAGCTGGAAAACGCTCCAGGATATTATCCAAGAGATCTTCCCAAGCCTAGCAAGGCAGTCCAAATTTCAAATTCAAGAAATACAGAGAACTCCACAAAGACATTCCTCAAGAAGAGCGACCCCAAGGCACATCATCGTCAGATTCACCAGGGTTGATATGGAGGAAAAAATGCTAAGGGCAGCCAGAGAGAAAGGTCAGATCACCCACAGAGGGAAGCCAATCAGACTCACAGCAGCTCTCTCAGCAGAAACCCAATAAGCCAGAAGAGAGTGGGGACCAATATTCAACATCCTTAAAGAAAAGAACTTTCAAACCAGAATCTCATATCCAGCTAAACTAAGCTTCGTAAATGAAGGAGAAATAAAATCCTTTACAGACAAGCAATTACTGAGAGATTCTGTCACCAGACCTGTACTACAAGAGCTCCTGAAAGAAACACTAAGCATGGAAAGGAACAAGTACCAGTAACTGCAAAAGCAAACCAGTGGGCAAAGACCAAAAATGCAACGAAGAAAATGAGTCAACTAATGGGAAAGAAAACCAGCCAGTAACAAAATGGCAGGATCAAATTCACACATAACAATAGTAACACTGAATGTAAATGGCCTAAACGCCTCAATCAAAAGACACAGATTGGCAAACTGGATAAAAAGTCAAAACCCATCAGTGTGCTGTATTCAGGAAACCCATCTAGCATACAAAGACACACATAGACTCAAAATAAAGGGATAGAAGAAGATTTACCAAGCAAATGGAGAACAAATAAAAGCAGGGGTTGCAATCCTAGTCTCTGATAAAATGGACTTCAAACAAACAAAGATCAAAAGAGACAAAGAAGGATACTACATAATGGTAAAAGGATCAATCCAACAAGAAGAGGTAACTATCCTAAATATATACGAACCCAACATGGGAGCACCCAGATACATAAAGCAAATTCTTAATGACATAAAACAAAATTTAGACTCCCACAGAATAATAGTGGGAGACTTCAACACTTCACTGTCAATATCAGACAGATCAACAAGATAGAAAACTAACAAGGATATCCAGGACTTGAATGCAGAGCTGGACCAAGCAGATCTAATAGACATATACAGAATGCTCCACTCCAAATCCACAGAATATACATTTTTCTCAGCACCGAATTGCACTTACTCTAAAATTGACCACATCATTGGAAGCAAATCACTCCTCAGCAAATGCAAAAGAACGGAAATCATAGCAGTCTATCAGACCACAGCACAATCAGACTAGAACTCAGGATTAAGAAACACACTCAAACCCGCACAATCACTTGGAAACTGAACAACTTGCTTCTGAGCAATGAAGTGGAGGTAGAAATAAAGATGTTCTTCAAAACCAATCAGAATGAAGACACAACTTACCAGAATCTCTGGGACACCTTTAAAGCAGTGTCAAGAGGGAAATTTATAGCAATAAATGCCCATATGAGAAACAAGGAAAGATCTAAAATTGACACCCTATCATCAAAATTGAAAGAGCTAGAGGAGGAAGATCAAAAAAACTCAAAAGCTAGCAGAAGACAAGAAATAACTAAGATCAGAGCCGAACGGAAGTAGATAAAGACACAAAAAAAACTTCAAAAAGTCAATAAATCCAGGAGCTGGTTTTTTGAAAAGATCAACAAAATAGACTGCTAGCCAGATTAATAAAAAAGAAAAGGGAGAAGAATCAAATAGATGTAATAAAAAATGATAAAGGGGATTTTGATCCCACAGAAATACAAACTACCATCAGAGATTACTACAAACAACTCCATGCACATAAACCGGTAAACCAGGAAGAAATGGATAAATTCCTAGACAGTTGTACTTTACCAAGACTAAACCAGGAGGAAGTTGAAACCCTGAATAGACCAATAACAAGGGCTGAAGTAGAGGCAGCAATCAATAGCCCACCACTCAAAAAAGAGTCCAGTTCCAGACGGGTTCACAGCTGAATTCTACCAGAGGTACAAAGAGGAGTTGGTTCCATTCCTTCTGAAACTGTATCAAACAATACAAAAGGAAGGAATCCTCCCTAACTCATTTTATGAGACCAACATCATCCTGATACCAAAATCAGGCAGAGACTCAACTAAAAAAGAGAACTTCAGGCCAATATCCATGATGAACCTTGACACAAAAATCTTCAATAAAATACTGGCAAATAGATTGCAACAGCACATCAAGAAGCTTATCCATCACCATCAAGTAGGCTTCATCCTGGGGATGCAAGGCTGGTTCAACATACGCAAATCCATTAATGTAATCCATCACATAAATGGAACCAAAGACAAAAACCACATGATTATCTCAATAGACGCAGAGAAGGCCTTTGACAAAATTCAACAGCCCTTCATGCTAAAAACTCTCAATAAACTAGGTATTGATGGAACGTATCATAAAATGATAAAAGGTATATATGACAAACCTACAGCTAATATCATACTGAACAGGCAAAACCTGGAAGCATTCCCTTTGTAATCAGGCACTAGACAAGTATGCCCTCTCTCACCATTCCTATTCAATATAGTATTAGAAGTTCTAGCCAGAGCAATCAGGCAAGAAAAAGGAAAAAAGGGCATTCAATTAGGAAAGGAGGAAGTCAAACTGTCTCTATTTGCAGATGACATGATTATATATCTAGAAGACCCCATCGTCTCAGCCCAAAATCTTCTCAAACTGATAAGCAACTTCAGCAAAGTCTCAGGATACAAACGCAATGTGCAGAAATCACAAGCATTCCTATATACCAATAATGGACAAACAGAGAGCCATTTCAAGAGCAAACTACCATTCACAATTGCAACAAAGAGAATAAAATACCTAGGAATACAACTAACAAAGGATGTAAAGGACCTCTTCAAGGAGAACTACAAACCACTGCTCAATGAAATAAGAGAAGACACAAACAGATAAAAAACATTCCATGCTCATGGTTAGGAAGATTTAATATTGTGAAAATGGCCATACTGCCCAAAGTAATCTATAGATTCAATGCTATCCCCATCAAGCTACCAATGACCTTTTTCACAGAACTGGAAAAAAATACTTTAAGCTTCCTATGGAATCACAAGAGAGCCCACATAACCAAGACAATCCTAAGCAAAAAGAACAAAGCCGGAGGCATCACCTGCTGGACTTCAAACTATGCTACAAGGCTACAGTAATCAAAATAGCATGGTACTGGTACCAAAACAGAGACATAGACCAATGGAACAGAACAGAGGCCCCAGAAGAAACACCACACATCTACAACCATCTGATCTTTGACAAACCTGGCAAAAACAAGCAATGGGGAAAGGACTCCATGTTTAATAAATG
>CAUYLG010008432.1:0-45361 GCA_963573385.1 Cacajao melanocephalus | reverse complement strand
TATTTCTTGAAGACTTTGTTCATTCCTTGTTACCCTTTTTTCTCTAATCTTGCCTTCTCATTTTATTTCATTGAGTTGATCTTCGACCTCTGATATCCTTTCTTCTGCTTGGTCAATTCGGCTGTTGAAACTTGTGCATGCTTTGCTAAGTTCTCGTGCTGTGTTTTTCAGCTCCATCAATTCACTTATATTCCTCTCTAAGTTGTTTATTCTCGTTAGCATTTCATCAAATCTTTTTTCAAGGTTCTTAGTTTGTTTGCATTGGGTTAGAACATGTTCTTTTAGCTCAGAGAAATTTCTTATTACCCACCTTCTGAAGCCTGATTCTGTCAATTCTTCACACTCATTCTCCATCCAGGCTTGTTCCCTTGCTGGTGAGGAGTTGTGATCCCTTGTAGGAGGAGAGGCGTTCTGTTTTCGGGTGTTTTCATCCTTTTTGCACTGGTTTCTTCCCATCTTTGTGGATTTAGCCACCTGTCGTCTTTGTAGTTATTGACTTTCAGATTGGGTCTCTGAGTGGACATCCAGTTTGTTGATGATTAAGTTATTCCTTTCTGTTTCTTAGTTTTCCTTCTAACATTCAGGCCCCTCTGCTGTAGGACTGTTGAAGTCCACTCCAGGCCCTGCTTGCCTGGTGATCACCTGCAGTGGCTACAGAGCAGTAAGGGTTGCTGCCAGTTTCTTCTTCTGCTATCTTTGTCCCAGAAAGATATCTGCCAGATGTCAGTTTGAGCTCTCCTTTATGAGGTGACTCTTTGGATATACGGGGGTCAGGGAGCTGCTTGAGGAGATAGTCTGTCCTTTGTAGGAGCTCTTGTGCTGAGCTGTGAGCTCCATTGTTCATTCAGAGCTGCCGGACAGGTACGTTTAAGTCTGCTGCACCAGAACTCATAACCTCCCTTTTTTTTTCCCCAGGTGCTCTGTCCCAGAGATTTACGGCTTTATTTATGAGATTCTGTTGTGCTGCTGCCTTTTTTCAGGGCTGCCCTGCCCAGCAAGGAGGCAGCCTAGTCACAGTCTGCCTGCAGAGGCTTTGCTGAACAGCTATGGGCTCTACCCAGCTGCTGTGTAAACTTCTCTGCAGTCCTGTTTATATGGGTATAGTTAGAACTGCCTTGGCAATGGCAGCCCACCTCTATAATGGCGGACTCTCTCTGTAATGGCAGGCTGCCTCAGTAACGGTGGACTACATCCGTACTGGTAGACTGCCTTGGTAATGGCAGACGCCCCTCCCCAACAGAGCTGGACCATCCCGGGTTCAGCTGCGCTTGCTGTGAATCTCTATCCAGAGCATTTCAGATTGCTGTTTTTTTGTGGGGGTGGGACCAGCCGAACCTGATCACCTGGCTCCCTGCCTCAGAGCCCTTTTTTTTTTTTTTTTTTAGTTGAACGAGTGACTCTGTTTCCCAGGTGTTCCAGTCACCTGTTGAAAAGGCACCGGGATCTGTGTGATTTCCCGTGCAGCAAACCACTGAGCTGGCTGAAACAGCCGCGCTGAGATTTGTGGTGCTTTTTTGCCCAGGAATCTCCTGGTCTGGCTCCCTGTTTCAGTCCCCTTTTTTTAATCAGTTGAATGGGTGACTCTCTATCCCAGGAGCTCCAATCGCCAGCTAAAATGGTGCCCGGACCCGTGTATTTTGTGCAGAGAACCGCAGCGCCGGCCAAAACAAGCTGCCGGCCAAAACAGCCGCGCCGGCCAAAACAGCCACGCTGGCAACCTGTGGGGCTCCTCCATCTGGGAATCTCCTGGTCTGTGGGCAATAAAAATCCATCTGGAAATGCGGCGTCCACTCACCCTCCGTGCTTTCGCTGGGAGCTGCAATCCTGAGCTGCTCCTAATTGGTCATCTTGGATCTCTCAACAAAAGTATTTTTATAAAAGAAAATTCCATGAAAATTATTTGCAAAATACTCAGAAAAAATATCCAAAAGAAAAGGTTATAGATATAATTTTAGAGCAAGTAGTTATTACTGTATATTAGAAAGAAGAAGCTTTTATATTTGCCAGCTCTGACAGTTAGGAAAACTGACAAGATCATCTTTAAAAATGGAGAAGATGGGAGGCCGAGGTGGGTAGATCACCTGAGGTCAGGAGTTCCAGACCAGCCTAGCCTACATGGTGAAACCTCATCTGTACTAAAAATACAAAAATTAACCAGATGTGGTGGCGTGTGCCTGCAATCCCAGCTACTCCAGAGGCTGAGGCATGAGAATATTTTAAACCTGAGAGGCAGAGATTGTAGAGAGATGATGTCGTGCCACTGATTCCAGCCTGGGCAACAAAGACTCCTTCTTAAAAATAAAATAAAATAAAAATGGAGAAGAATTTTATGCTTAGAGTTATAGGTTGGTAAGTTTTTATCTAGCAACTTGAAAGGTGTTAATAGTTCTCATCAAACAGTCATTGTACCCAAAATGTAAATCAAATCTGACCAAGTGAGCTCCTTGGAGAATAAGAGAAACACAGACAATACACTATTTGAGCCATGACAAACTTAAAGGATTTCTAACTTGGAAAATTATCCTTATCACCTGGGAAGATTTATTTTAATGTAATTATGTTTTATATGTTTTATAAAAGCAAAACATTTTAAAAATAACATAAAACTATAAAATCAACAAAATGTTAAGCAGTTGTTAGTTCACATAGCACTCCTTCAATCCTCTCTTACTATCTCTTCAGATCTTTATTCAGAAGTCACCGTCTTGGTAAACTCTTGGCTACTCCGTCTCAAATTTCACCCCATACACTTCCTTATTTCTTTTCCCTGATCTGCTATTTTTTTCCCTTAACATTCACCTATCATACTATACATTTTACTAATTTATCTTCTTGGTCTGTCTTCCATGTTACTATGAAAGCTGGGATTCTTGCTCCCATGTGTATCAGCAGCTGGCACATAATGGGCACTGCTAAATGCTTGCTGAAAGAATGAAAGAAAGAATGGCAATTGATATTTATTGCTGATAGGACTGCAAGTTCTACAACAAGTAATTACATTGCCTTGTCAGGAGTTTAACTCAAATAAGAGTTAGACCTGACATTAGTACGTTCTTAATCTGTATTTACCTCAGGCAGAATACAAGGTCTGTTTAAACCCACCAGAAAACCTTCATGGAAAGTCCTGTATCCTGTTCTCTACAAGAGGGGCCTATTCTCCTCTATATTATACCAGCTCTATCAGGTGACTTTTTTTTTCTACTAAAGTTCCCTCTAGTGGTACAGTTAGGTGTTGGCTGCCTTAACTCCATCTTTTCTCTCAGCAACTCAATGTCACCAGTATAAATGATGACCAAACCAGAGATGACAACTGGTGTCCTCTGTGCTGAAGCAACAATAGAAAGTTATTGTAGTGATTTTGTTGTTGTTTTTTGTACTGTGCTTGGCTTGTATAGTGTTAGCCTTCAGAGCTAGCCTATACAGTATGTTAGTCTGCATGGTATTTTTCTAAAAGATTTTTTCAAAAGATTATTACTAATAATTAAAAATTGTGAGATTTTAAATAAACATCTGTATTTCTTCCTTCTCTTCAAAAATGAAAGATATGGCACAAATGGTTAATATTCCTTATGGCAAAAAAAAAGTGCAGCTGAGGGGTGTTCTACCACAAGTGGGACATTCATTCTTCCCACTGCATCATAATTCCTGCTACTCCCAAGTAAGTTTATATATTGCAGCCTAGACTCAGATCCTACTTACCATTTATGTTGGAGCTATTTGGTTTTCTCTCTCCTGACATACTCTACTCATTCATAACCTGCCTAACTCTTTTAAGATTTGAATTTCTAAGTCTGTTCATAAATAAATGAGTGCCCTGTGGATAAAGCAACATGTGAATTAGTATCTAGAGCAGTGCAAAAAGTTACCACAAAACTTAGCATCGTAAAACAATAAACATTTATTGTCTCACAAGGTTTCTATGGCTCTAGAATCTGTGAGCAGTTATGTGGATGATTCTGGTTTAGAGTCTCTCTTAAGGTTACTTTATGGCTGCTGGCTCATGCTAAAATCTTGACTGGGGCTAGAGGTTCAGCTTTCAAGATGACTAGTTTACATGGCTTCTGGCTGGAGATCTGCCTTTCTTCCTATGTGTACTTCTTCATTGGGCTGCTTGGATATCCTCATAACATGTCAACTGGCCTTGCCCAAGAACAGTGATCCAAGAGAGGGCAAAGAAGCTCATGCTTTTTATGAATTTGTCACCAAGTCACATATCATCACTTCTACCTCATACTCTTCATTAAAAATAAGTCACTACCCACACTCAAAGGAAAGAAAGCTAAGCTCTACTTATTAAAAGGAGAAATAATGAAGTGTTTATGAAACATACCTTGGTTTAGAGGTCTTGACTGAGTCATCAAATAATTACTTTATTTTAATCTGGGTACCAGTCTAAGTAAAGCTAAGAACCTTCAGTGGTTCCAATTTTATAATCCTTGGAGTTTAAAAATTTGTGAAAAGTGTTCAACGAGATTTTTTTTTAACTCAGCTTTAGGATAAACTACCAATTTGAGTGAAACACAAACTTTCAGTTACTTATCATTCTGCACCTGTGTAGCCTCTCTGGGGAACTGTCTTACACTTGTATATACTAGTCACTTCATAGCACAATGACTGGAAGTGTAATTTCAGGATCATTGTAGACAAATTTCTTTTTAAACATTTGTTAACTGCAGTCTTGAGTAATACCCTGA
Organism: Cacajao melanocephalus; assembly: GCA_963573385.1. Classification (NCBI taxonomy): domain Eukaryota; kingdom Metazoa; phylum Chordata; class Mammalia; order Primates; family Pitheciidae; genus Cacajao; species Cacajao melanocephalus. The sequence goes on along the minus strand of CAUYLG010008432.1, from coordinate 40,667 downwards.
ATATTAGTGAGGTCCCTGTGTTTTACTTTTTCATTGCTTTTTTTTAATATGACTATAGTATTCAGTCTCAGCAGCAAGCAAGTCATCACATTCTTTTTCTCAAAGACAAAGGGTGGAGGTTTTGAAAGCAGGAGAAGCCTGAGGAGAAGAGTAAGTTTAGAGCCAAGCCACAAAATGCTATAGAGACTCCTCTCCTAATTCTCTTTGTTGATATCCTTTAAATTTTAAATCTCCAGACTGCTAGATGGCCAGTTAATGTATTGCCGGTAGAAGCATTAAGAGGTCTTTTTTTTTTTCTTTTGAATATTTGTTCTTTATGTTTCAGTGCTATTCAAATTATGGTGGCAAAAAGGGTTATACATACACAACAATTTACTTGTTAAGAGAATTTTAATTTCTGCAAGGTAGGGTTCCTCTACAAAGCTGATGGCATATCAGATTCACAGCACTGACACAATATGTGCATTATGATCTCATTAAAACTTTCTTCTTCTTCCATTTATCAGTGAACAAACCTAACAGACCTTATTTTTTGCTGACTATCTGCTCCATTTTTTGATACTGTATTTACAGCATTGAGCTCTGTAAGTTTAGTATTCATTTCCTACTCAGAACAGAGTCAGCAGCAATATTAACAGGTATAAACCTCTATAAAGCCTTAAATAGTTCTACGAGGCTACAATTTTATTACACGTTTTTCCCTCAAAAGTCACTGACTTTCCTTGAAATATTATGCAAGATTTTTAACACCTTTCCTTTAATTTATTGGGTTTCATGGTTATGCTGTTTGCTAGTTTGGGTTTCATAAAGCACAGTGGAATTAAGTTTTTGAAAAACATAATGGGGCTTATGATTTAGAGATCGTTGCAGCTTACTCAACTACTTTCAGAATTTAAATTCTGCTTTTTTTTTACCCAAGTGATTTAAAGTATACACAAAGTCCCATAAGCCCTTTCATTCGTGATTTCTAAGGCTGTAAGCCTAAAGTTCTTTCATGTGTAATATCTACAGTGCAAGCCTATATAAAAGCAGAACCTTCCTTTGTTGGAGGAGGTGGGTAATTTGAAACCATCGCCCGGCTCTCATCCATAATATTAATAATAATAATAATAATAAACTCTTTCCTTCCCCATTCAGTGTTCAAGAGCTCTGTTTCCCATGACCGCTACTGCCACAGGGAAACACAGAGAGTGCTTTAAGAACCTAATTAATTGGGCATCAGATGCCAACTTTTACATTTCCACAGAACTCTACTTTTTAAAAAGTACACTCATATATAATTTCAAGTGATTCTCACAACTTTGTGATATAGACAGATATTTTAATGTCTGTATTTCCCTATAATAAAAATTGAAATAGAGATCATCTTAACACTTAGCATTTGTTGAAACACTCTCCTTTTCTCTCTTTCCTTCACAAGAGAGAGAAAGACTCATTCTTAAATAATAATTTGCAATATTTAAACCTTATTCACGTTTATCCAGATATTTTTTATTTAATTGAAAATCAAAGATGATAAAAACACATTGTTCCCTAGAAAATAAATTTCTAAATCTCTCAATTAACAACTGTTTACTTATTGACATAGACTCATGAACATTCATTACCAAAAAATAATAATAAAATGAAAAAACAAAATAATAACAAACAATAAAAAACACCTCACAAGCCTGAGAAACAGTAAAAGGGCTAAAATATTGTAGAATATAAAATTTAAAGGCATAAATTTAAAACATATTCAAATGGGTTTTTCATAAATTGTATAACTTTTTAAGTTATTTTGACTATATCACATATTCAGAATTACAAATATTAAATAGTTTTCTGATTATCATCCTGTAAGCAAATGCAATTACTGAAATTCTACTTAGATTAGCCAATCCTCACACCCCTCATCTACCACAAAAATCAGCTTAGAGCCAAGCATTCACTAAATCAAAACTCAACCATCATTACCAAAGAGTTCTTCTTTATGCTATCCACTCTTAACATCTTTTGAAAGATTCAAACTATCTTTTTAAACTGAAACTTACATTTCAAAAATCAGCTTCTAATATCAATACAGTAGAGGTTAATTATTTGCTCCATGGAAGTCATACCTCCCTTTTAGCTTCCTAATCATTTTACGTACCTGGCATATTTTTCTCCCCAGAAGATTGAATCAAAAGAATGGAAATAAGACTCAAATAAGTAATATCTCTACTCACTCCAAAATACTGGAAAGAATTACTCTATGGGGAAGTATTTCAATCATTGGTAAAATGGACCCTGTAGCCCTGTCTCTTGAATTCTATCTATGGATCAAGCTAATCTTTATTCAATGGAGATAAGCCAAGATTGACTTTATTGTGACAAATGCACAAGGCCCTTAAACTTTAGAGGACTGCAGTAAAACACAGAAAATAACAATCGTAAAATAATACAAGTCATAGTAAGCCAAGAATCAGTAACAGTAAAGTTAGTATGGCTAACACTAAGTTTCTGATCTGGATAATCTTATAAGTCTGTTTGCTAAAGAGGAAAAGAAGAGAGAGAAGAAAACCTCATAGAGGTGTGCAATTTGAATGTTGTTCTGGTGTTAATGGAGCAGTAATTTTCCTAAGCTTTTAATGGATCATAATAAATCAATCCCCAATCAATACAAAGCAACCAAGCTATAGAATCATTTCACTTACCCATGATGGTTAGGGCTGTAGCTTTTGTTAATTCTTCTTTCATTGACTCGATTACTTCTAAATTACCACCATCCAGGTTGCATCTATTTATGGTTCCATTCCCCGAACTGATCCAATAAAGCTTGTTTTCCACATAGTCTATTGATAGACCTGTAATTAAATTTTACAACTTAAACATAATGATAGCCACTTAAATTGTAATATTCACCTAGAACCACTGGATTTGAGTGGAAAAAAATAAGTCAAAAACTCAGATTTTTGTCTTTACAAATAAGATCTGGCTAATAGGAAAAGACATACGCTGTTTTGGGTTTGCTTTGTTTATTCTTTAGAGACAGAGTCTCACTTTGTCATTTAGACTGGAGTACAGTGATGCAATCATAGCTCACTGAAGCCTCAGACTCCTGGGCTCAAACAATCCTCTCATCTTAGGCTCCTGCATAGCTAGGATTACAAATGTGCACCGCTATGCCCAGCTAATTTATATTTTAATTTTTTAATAGATGGGGTCTCCTTATGTTATTCAGGCTGGTCTTGAACTCCTGGGACCAAGGGATCCTGTCAACTTGACCTTCCAAAGTGCTGGGATTATAGGCATGAGCCATGGCACCCGGTCGACATATGCCGTTTTAAGTGGCAGAGAAACATTAGACTTTTATAGGCACATAGCAGTTATTTCTACAAATTACCAATAAAATCTTATGCCACTTAGAGAAATGACAGCTCCATTTTACAGATACAAAAAATAGTACCTACAGTAGATAAGAAATCTGTGTTCATAGCTAGTTAGTGGACATTCCAGATATTTTTAGAAAGTTTCTGTTTCCAAATTGAGTGCCTGCCCTATTCATTATGCCACTTTGCCTCAGAAAGTTTTAATGTGTAATGACTCATTTGGGATACCAATTTAACTGATGAAATTTATAATTACTCATCTATTTTCCATAAAATTTATTTAGGCAGTTACAGATTTAAATTGGTGATTTCATCCCTCTTCAAGTAAATCCAAAAATGGAAGATTTTCAGCAAATAGTAATTTTACCAAAGCACAGAATTAAATTGAGCTCATTTGGAGGCTGATATGGGGGAGATAAACCATTTGGCAAGTGAGTGAATCAAGCCAATGTCTTAAGACCCTAATCTCGACATGGCACCGTGTGTCCCTGGAGGTAAGGCTGCACTTTATTGTATTTTATGGGCAACTTTACATATTATAGCGGTGGCCATCATTTTCAGAGGTCTCAGGGCAGGTATTTTTTGTTTGCTGAAGGTCCTTGGCACACATCTACTTAACTACTGGTATGCTCAGCAGCATTAGTATCCACATTTTAACAATAACTCTGTGGAACCATGTTGGCCTTCTGTGATCCATAACTACTCGTGGAAAAGCACATGTGGACATACACTCTGGCACACAATGCAACCAACTGTTCCTGGGCTCTGTCTCAGAGAATAAAGTGAACAAATCACAAAGAAATCCTTCCCTTAAAAAAAAAAAAAGATGAAAGGAAGGAAGAGCAGATGATTGAAGAGACTCACAGATTCAAGAGCATTGAGCGAATGTCAGACTAGAACGCAGTGATACAATTATATTTCACTGTAGCTTTGAAATCCTGGGTTCAAGTGATCTCCCACCTCAGCCTCCTGAACTGCTGGAACTACAGGTGTGAGCCACGTTGCTTAGTTCTATTTTTTTTTCTTTTATAAGTGTAAAATTCTATTTTTGGAAAGAATAAGGTAAAGCTAGTTTATGCTCATAGTCATCACATGTGTGGAATGTGAAGTAATGACTGGCCACAAGGCTATTGTGTTTCTAATTAAATTCTGTTTCTTCATCTGGGTGCTGGTTATACAGAAAAGTTCATTTAATCAACATTCATCAAGCCATATACTTAGGATGGTTTACTATTCCATATGCATGTGATTCTATCATATAAAGTTTATATTTAAAACATGGGAAGAAGCTAGGGGATATATGGGAAGTTTAAACAAATAAAACAAAACCTCCTAAATCAATGCAATACACATCACCAAGCAATCTAGTGAAGAGGGGGCTTCACAGAGGCAAGAACTTTGTCTTTTATTTGGATCTGAGTTCAACAGAGTCTATTATTCAATTTCTTTGCTTCTGGACTGTGCCTAAAGAAAAGAGGCTTTGTCATAGTCAGCTTATTATGTTCACTGTCTACCATGATGACTAGAAACAAAGAAGAAAAATTAATTAAAATATATTTTAATTAATAAAATTAAAAGTCTATCCATCAAATAAATGGATAGACTATTTAGTTAATTCTATTATGAAACTATAGCTTGTTTTCAAAGAGTTAGGCCAGGGAAGTTTAGTTATCTTCCTAACTGAATTTTTTAAGGTACTACTTATGCCCAGATACTGTAACAAGTATAGAGGAAGAACAATGATTCCATAGCTCTACTTAGTATGGCTTAAATATTTCAATTAATTTTAAGAGGGAATAGCTTCAAATCAATAGTTTTAAGAATCACAAAAAAGACAAAGTTTCTATATTAATCTATCTATCTATATATATATGAATGTGATACATGTCACATAACGCCCTCTGTATATCTTCTTTCCTGTTAAGTATATTAGCTTAACCCTTAAATGTTCTTGAGTGCATTTACTCTCAGGTTCATAAAATAGAATTGCAATGTTTTACAAATTCTATTGTTAACTTTAAAAACTGGTGACATATGCTTTATATTCATAGTATAGGTATATATAAAAGTATAATACATTTCTCTGAAGTTTATTAATGCAAATGTTTTTGCATTATAAGATTTTTCATTTTGCTACTATCATTCATATAAGTCCCAACAACACTAAGTAATTCATTGGTATACATGTGTTAGAATAATTTCTGAATCAATTCTCTGTTGTGTTAATATTTCAAAAAATGAATCACTAAGCAGTGAACAAATAATTGTCTAATGCAATTAAAACTACTCACTGATATTAGAATGCTAAATCAATACCCATGATAAAACAGGTCAAATGTGAGCATATTTATAAAACTGTCCTGGAACCTATACAAAGAAATAGAATTATGTCTGTACTAAAGGATCTTCAGAATGGGTGACTGAAATTTGAAAATTTTCAAAAGGGCTATAGAACATATCTGAATACATAAGTTGTAACACAGTCTCATTTTTATAAGACATATTTAGCTAATTTTTGAAATCATCTGAATCTGGCTATCAAAAGTTAAAATCTAGATGCAATAATGTAATAAGCATATGAAAAAAGTCATTTAAATTGAGAAAAAAACTTTATTAAAAGAAAAATTTATCTTTTTACCAGTCTTTTCTATTTTTACAAAAATATTGTTAATCCATATGTTTTAATCCTAACCCTTCTTATCAGACCCCAAATTTTCTTTGTATATTATTTTATTTGAACATTTTGATTTAAATAGGCCAGCTTAAGTTTTATTGAGACAATGAAAATTGTAAAAATTATGAAATTTCTCTCAGAAATATACTACATATTAATGTAAGAAACAACTACATAATAATTTTTAAATAATGTAATTTACCTATATACAGTATTTCATATATCACTGAAAAAAAATTAAGTCCATTGTTTTAAGTGTTGTTGCAATTAAGACTAGACAGTTCATTTTGTGTGTCTCATATCCTTTTAAGTGGTTCAAATTAAATAAATATACTATGCAATATGGAGTTAAAATAAAAATGTGAAGGTATAAAAAAGGAATTTTAAAAATTAAAAATTAAGGCTTTCAATAGATAATTTCCTAATACGTTTCCATTACCTACTAAATTTAACTTCAAAATTCTTATCCCTAGCTGGGAATTATAATTATCTGGAGAGTTATTTAAAATATCTGGGGAGAGCCCCACTCCACAAAATTTCAATTTAATTGGTTTGGGCTGGTCCTGGGCCTCAGTATTTTTTAAAAAATCTCTCCAGGCAATTTTACAATACTCACTTTTTAAAGAATTATTTTAAACATTGTATATTTTTATAAGCTTCCAAATTTAATATTTTAGTAAATTCAACTGGGCCTTTTAAATTCCACTGGAAAGAACATCACAATGGCAAAACCTTTGGAGATGGGAATGGTCGAGATGCAGATGGGGGAAAAAGATACACTATGAATATTAAAATGTAGAGGATTAACTTCTAGTCCTGTACACAGGTATGATAAATGTAATCAAAATCTTCTAAATATTCTTTTTCTGACACTACCTTCAGACAGTAGAAAACAACTCCTTCTTCTGGGACTGGAAAAGTTGTAGAAACTGGTCATTGGAAACACACAAAACATGGAGGAATACCAATAGGTTATATCACATGCTATACCTATAGAATAATTTTAATACTCTAAATACCCCAAAATGAAGATTTTTTTTTTCAGACTTCATCAGAAGTGGCATGACCATGTCTATTCCTGGGGCAGAAATGTTTTGGAAACATTACAACTTTAGCTCTGGTGGAGGTTAGTTATTACATGGGGAAGTATACACTATTAGGCTACCTCAAGAAATGTTTTATCCTTCCTGACAATATTTGGATTTTACTGGGTAAAGAATGGATGTGCTAGCTGCGCACTGTGGCTCATGCCTGTAATCACAGCACTTTGGGAGGCCAACGCAGGCGGATTACTTGCAGTCGAGAGCTTGAGACCAGCCTGACCAACATGGCAAAATCCCATCTCTTCTTAAAAAAAAAAAAAAAAAAAATTAGCAAGGTGTGGTGGCACACACCTGTAGTTCCATCTACTCAGGAGGCTAAGGCAAGAGAATCACTTGAACATAAGAGGTGGAGGTTGCAGTGAGCTGAGATCATACCACTCCACTACTGCCTGGGCAACAGATCAAGACCTGTCACACACACACACACACACACACACACACACAAAAAAAAAAAAAAAAAAAAAAAAAAAAAGGATGTGCTGAGGAAACCCAAGTATTTTGTCTGTTACATCCCTAGCTTCTCTGTGAAGTGAACACAAATCTAAAGTGCCAGCCTTCAGTTACCTCGTCTAAGTATTTCTGGCAGCCTTGCCCTGGCTCCTCCACCATTGTGAGGAGGTAATGATAAGAATAACACCTCATACAATTGTTTCTGACACACAGAAAGCACTAAGGAAATGTTAGGTGTATTTATGAGTAGTATTAATGTTTGTATTTCCCTTTCAATCTAAGCGCTATTCTAAAGCATGAAACCATCTCTCTGGTAATCCTACAACTGATAATTTGGAGATAATCTAATTACTAGAAATGTTGAGATTATGTACTTCATTCATAATAACAATATTCTCCAAATTATAAAATTAAGCACATCGAAATTAGAAATTTTTGCTTTGTGAAAAGTAATAAAAGACATGACTTAGTCTGGGAGTAAATATTTGCAATCTATACATCCAACAAAAGATAAGTATCAACAAAAGAACTTTCAAAACTCAATAGTTAAAAAAAATTGCAATTCAAAACTGAGCGAAAGACCTGGACATTTCACAAAATAATATATACAAATGGCAAATGCATAAAAAAGATGTTAAGTATCATAGGAAAATGCAAATTAAAATGAAACTATTATAGACAACATAAAGTCTAGAAGAAATAAAAGTGTTTTTAAATGACAATGAGATACACTATGTATCAATCATAATGGCTAAAATAAAAAGCAGTGAGAATACTAAATGCTGACAAGGATAAAGAGAACTGCATCACTGATACATACTGCTAGAGGGACTGTAAAATGGTAAACCCACTCTAGGAAACAATTTGACAGTTTCTTATAAAATTGAGCATACTAATATAATATGACCCAGCATTACATTCCTGAGAATTTCTCTCAGAGAAATGGAAACTAATGTTCACACATAAATGTGTACATAAACCTTTAAATTAATATTTTTTCAAGACAGAATCTCACTCTGTCGCCCAGGCTGGAGTGTAGTGAGTGGCATGATCTTGGCTTACTGTAACCTCTGCCTCCCAGGCTCAAGCAATTCTCCTGTTTCAACCTCCCATACCACCCTGCTAATTTTTTGTATTAAATATTTTTTTGTAGAGATGAGCTTTTGCCATGTTGGCCAGGCTGGTCTTGAACTCCTGGCCTGAAGTGATCAGCTCGTCTCAGCCTCCCAAAGGGCTGGGATTACAGGTATGAGCCACCATGCCTGGCCTAAACTAATTTTTTTAAAAGCACATTATTCAGCAACTGGTCAAGTATACTGCCTTGATCTTACCCTGATATAAATTCTTTCAGGAAATTATCCTTCTCCTTTCTCCCTGCCTTAATTAAGGACATACATAGTTACAGGGCTGAAGCAGTCAACTTATCCTATTCAAGCTAAGATTCTTACTACTTATCCTATTCAAGCTAAGATTTCAATATTTCCTCCATCCTTTCTAACATAACTCATTTTACCTGGGAGAGTTTACCCATATCCCCAGCTCTTGATGCATAGCAAAAGAATGTAGTTGTCTACAATAAAAGCTGGGATTCAAATTCAAATTTTCTTCCAAAACCATATTAAATCTTAACCATTGTGCCTTGTGAAAATAACACATGGAGAAATAGAGGAAAAATCAGAAACTATTTTTTAATTGTTTTACTTTAAAAGCATTTTAAAAAGCTTTAATACCTATAGTTTTATGATTTGCCAAAACTACATTTTATAGCTTGATAAGAAAAATAGAAAAAAATATTTTAAAGCACTGGATTGTGTCACTCAAATATTTTTAAATTGTACTCCCTGATAACATAATGCTAAATATTTCCTTATGTTAGATTTGCTATGCATATAGAAAAAATTCACAGTTCTGTACATATATCATCCTTTTACACCTTTTATTCCTGCTTTTCCTTTCTGCTAAGAATAAGGAAAGCCCCTTCTATTTCTACTACTTCTTTAAAAAGAAAATTATATTTTTCCTTCAAGATCCCATCAAAATTTCAAAATATCAATTTGGTTATAATTCCTTTTCTATTTTTCCTCCTCACAAAATACTAGTTGTTTATTTTCAGTGTCATCTTACCTGTATGATTAACAGTACTCATGAAAAACATTGAGTATTTTTGTTTCATTTAACTCTACTAAAATTCTCACTCACATGGCTTGTAATTATCTGTGACTTTTTCCTTCACTGAACTATGTTCTCCGTAAGGATGATACCAGATTTTATTTTTAGGGTCTAGTATCAAGTGTACACTTCATAACATTTTAAAAGAATTACCTTCCCCATATCCCCCAATTTAGTAACATTTGAATAAATGAGTAAATGAATAACCAGAAGAAAGTGTAATATATTTAAATTATTTGTATGTGTTTGCATGTGTAATTATAATATTAGTTTGTCAACTCCTCTGGTCTTTGTTGTGACTTATTTGTAACATTTCTTTTGAGATATGCAGTCTTAAATATGGAATGTGCTTCCTACATAATAAAAGTGATTGTGCTGAGTAATAAGCATCTATCAGTAAGAGGAATGCATTATATTGAGCAAGGAAACATATCTAGGACTTTTCAAAAAGTTTTACTTCTAAAAAATAACGTTCCTTAAATTATTTTGATGTGCTTATGAATGTTATATACAAATATAATTTACAATCTACTTTATATAGTGTATGAGTTCAAATGGTAAAATAATAGAAAATGCCTGGTATATTTCAAGAAGACGTACTTCAAGTTTAAGTAAACAAATGACTTTCAATCGAGATTACATTGAAAATAAAGGGGAAACACCAAAGAAATAAAAATATATAGTATACAAGATTCCTAAGAATAGCTATGAAGGATAATGTTGATTGACAAGTCAAGTTGTTTTATATGAGGCTTAAAGGATAAAATTTATAATATAAAGACATTTTAAACATAGAAATCACTGTAAATAGTAAACTAAAATCCTATGATATGTAGACTGCTCTAAGCATTTAATATATCCAATACTGAGCAATAAATCTTAATTGACATTATTTACTTCAACAATGGATAACTGGAATGCTGATGTTGATTTATATTTAACAGAAACAAAGTAATTTAGCCTAAATTTCCTGAAGGCTGCAATTACTCAGTCTTTAGTGACACACATTCATAAAATGCCACATTGAGTATTTTCATGTAATTATGATGCACTTCTATTTTAAGTATATCACACATGGATTTAACAGCAAACAAACAAGAGAAGTCAGCAAATTACGATATAAGAAAAATTCCTCAAACCTAACAATTCCTCAAACTAGAAAGTCTGGTGCATCAGTGTCACTGCCATTTCAAAACATTTAAAGATTCAGAAATAATTGTGAGGGACAATTGGCACAGAGGTGAAACTGGTCCTTGCATACTCCTGGCTGCTTAGAAAAGTCAACTGTTGTGTCCTAATCGGGTCTACATTTCTCAGGAGTACGCTTGTTCTGGGGTTTTCTCTTTCCCACATTCCATACTTGAAAACTGTCAGTTTTATTCCCTGATCTGTGCTGAGGTCAAGTAATTACTTCAAGAAATCAACCTCTCTGGGCACAGCATAATGGTTAAGATTTAATATGGTTTTGGAAGCAAATAAACTTGGATTTGAAACCCAGCTTTCATTGTAGACAATGGCATTCTTTCAATAAGACAGTTTCTGAATCTATAGAGGGAAAAAAAAAAAAAAAAAAAAACTTCTTCTAGAGATGATTGTTATAAGACGATTAATGCAAAGCATTTTGCAAGTAGCTGACATATTGCAAATGCTTAAAAAGTAGTCACTATAATTGTATTATTTTTATTGCCACAGTGATCATGGTTCTACCGTATCGAAGATCTCAGGATAAATACATGCAGAAACAAAGGTGAGGCTTCATGATGGGAATATAGGTACTATAAAGGGTGTTAGGTAATAATTGCTATGAGCTGATTAATGCTTCTCCATCTTCACCAGGCAGAATATAGTGTTTACTCCTCACATTTTAGGGAAAAAAATAAAATGCATAATCTGATAACAATACGCAGAGAAGAAATTCAACTGGGGTGGCTCTTCTTAATTGTTTAATTTTCCTCACTGAAATTTAAGGAGTACCGTAGGCAGTTTGAACCAGAGCTCACACAGACTCATCATTAAATAATAATTACAATAATTGCTTGCAATAAGTAAATGAAATTACAATGAGTAAATAATGCAGTGATTAATGTCCTTATGTATTTAAGCATTTCATGGTGTGATGATCATGTATGACAGCAACAACAGGTTTGTATTTATTTTTTCACACATTCATACATCCATTCACAGTATTGTAAAGTTCCATTTTAGAAATCACTCAGTGGAATAGTTCTGAAAGGATCCTTTACAGTAGTATTACCATGACATGGACTCCTCAGAGTATTTCAAATATCCTATGTCAAGTATTTCCTTATGAAACAACTTTAATTCTACATTAAATAGTAGTTTCAGTCTACATATAAAACCCAAAAATATTTTATCCAATTATTTGCATCACAATGCTAAATTATTAAGAAAAACAGAAAAAATAATAGCAAAATATTATCCTTAGCAAACTACTGCAGGAACAGAAAACCAAATATTACATGTTCTCATTAGTAAGTGAAAGCTGAATGATGAGAACTCATGAACATAAGGAAGGGAACAACAGACACTGGGGTCTACTTGAGAGTGGAAGGTGGGAGGAGGGAGGGAGAGGAGCAGAAAAAAATAGCTATTGAATATTAGGTTTAACACCAAGGTATGAAATAATCCAAACAACAAACTCCCATGACACAAATGTACCTATATAACAGACCTTCACACGTACACCCGAACTTAAAAGTTAAAAAAAATAGCAAAAAATATTTTTTTTTTAAAAAATAGGAAACACAACAATCTGAAATTCTTCAGTATTTTCTCTAAATTAGTAAGAAATGTAAGCTATTAAATATATTTTAAGAAAATGATTGAGGCCTGCACAGTGAAAATACTCTAACTTATTTTTTTTTAGTTACTATGCACTGTACTTTTAATCTGGTTTATTCCATACGAAGCCTGTTGGGATAGATCAAAAATTACAATTAATAAGGTTTAAAGAAATGAGGGACTACTGTAAAATTTTTTTTGATTTCATCATTATCTCCTGTGTTAAGAAGATTTGTCAATAAGTAGATAAGATAACTATATTTATTTTTGCCTTTTCTTTAATTTTATGAGAAATCTGTCACTGAGGTGCTAATGAGAACCCAATAGCCGCAGAGTTAGACAGGGGAAGCTGGAGAAACAGCAAGACAAATAAATAGAGAAGAAAATTTAGAAACATAACATTTCCAACTTTTTCTTCCTAGCAGTCACGTACTTACATAGCAACCCAGCTACATATACATAGTATTTGTATATCATACTTTGAGAAAATAATGGTACAAAAATAAATCTGAGATCACTTTAATCTGTTTTTTACTCCTCAGATATATCAAATGAAATGCAACATGAATTCATATCCAGGTCAAAAAGTATTCACTTCCAGTGTAAATATTCTTTCTAAATATCACACATTCACAAATTAATTTTACTTAACTGAGACATATCAATAAATCTTAGGTTTAGTAAATGCTGTAGAGACTCTTGCTATAGGATGGGAAATAGTTTTCACTTCGTTCAACAAATATTTATTGAAAATCTACTTACATGCCTAAACTGTGCTGTAAGTTGGGAATATAATGGTAAATAAAACAGATATGGTCCCTAGATTTGTAGTGCTTCCCTTCTGGTTGATGAGGCAGCAGGCAATCATATATTCAACAAACAAATTAAAAATTTAAATGATAACAGAGCTAAAACGTCAAATACAGTCCTAAAAGTGTATTCAGGAGACTTCAGCCTGGTCACAGAGGTCAGGGAAGAGTACTTGGAAAATAACACTTGGCTTATTAGATGGAAGTGAGTGAACTACACTAAAAGGAGATGGGAGAAATTTCTGGGTAAAGAAATTACTTGTTAAAATGTAACATTGGTGAAAGCAGCTTAAAAATTGGGAAAGTATCAAAGAAGGGAAATATGGCTGGAGTGGGAAGTCTTGGTCGCATTGCACTTCCTTTCAGATTGTAAACTCCCTGGGGAAACTGTTCATATCACTTTCATTCATGTTGTCTCTTAGTAACTTGCACATTACAGGAACTCCCTTTTGCTTTAGTTATTTTCTTCAAGATTCCCACATACGTACAAACTAACATATGGATCTTCACCATGTTCTTATGTTTTGTTTTGTTTTTTTCTCATCAGGATGTAAACATTGCAAAGCCAGTATTACATAAAGTCTTCTGTATCATTCACAGAGCCTAACATAATACATTAACATAGTAGCTGTGTACAGTATTAGTAGTAACATAATCATAATTCATGTATTTTGATGAATTTAGACTTCAAAAAGAAGGGCCAATTGTAGAATTTTTTCATTATTTTAATAGAGCTCTTGTTTAGATTTTAGGTAAACAGTTATGGAGATCAGTGTTTGGACCAACATATATACAACTACTACACTTGCAAGGATATACATCAGTGAGTAAACTAGAAAAAGTGTGTTCAAAACTTGTGATGATTACTTTAATGTGTCAACATGGCTAGGCTGTGATCCCCAGTTATTCAATCAAGCAATATCCTGGGTGTTGCTGTGGAAGTATTTTGCAGATGTGATAACCATCTGTAATCAGCTGACTTTAAGTGAGGGAGATTTTTCTCAAAAATATGGATGGTACTGATTCAATCGGTTGAAAGGCCTGATGAACAGAGTTGAGGTTTCCCTGACAAAGAAACTCAGCTTGTGGTCTGCAGCTTCAGCTCCTGCTTGAGAGTATCAAGCATGTCTTTAGTGATAGCCTGCCCAAGGATTTCACCAAGATTTGCCTAGTCAGTTTTCAGGATCTCATAAGTCAAAATTTTGCAACAAATAACATACGTGTAGGTATATATGTACAGCAGGTCCTTGAAGAACATTTTGGTATAACATTGACAAAAATAAAAATGATTCCCACCTGGGGCCACTCTCTGTGTGGACTTTTCCTATTCCCCCCATGTCTGTGTGGGTTTTCTCTGAGTGCTCTGGTTTCCTCCCACATCACAAAAGTGTGCACGTTAGGTTAATTGGCATGTTTAAATTGTCCCAGTTAAAGAGACTCACATCATCAAAATTGCAGAGTAGAAGCCAGATAGCTTCACTCTCCCCAACAGAAAACCAAAAATAGTTATTCAGTGCCAAGATGATCACCAGCAATATCCAGAAACTCAAATCTGAGGCTGAGATGATCCCCGAAGCCAGAGAGAAGTAAAAAAACTCTGAGCAAACAGTAAGAGAAATGGGCCTTTCTATTCACAATGCCCCTCCCTCAATCTGCCTGGCACCATGCATTAATGATTCCTTCTAGACTCATGGTTTCTACACAGAGAAAATGAGATCAAGGGACACAGCCAGTTTCCCCAGCATCTTAGATTCTCTTTTAAGAAAACTATTACTGTCTTGACCGACAGGAAGAATCATGAGGGCCTGTAGGGTGAAAACCCCTGATGGCAGCTAGAGTAAAAGAGGAGAGGTGAGATTAGAAACTCTAGCCTGTGAAACACTGTTATTTATCTTAGCGGATACCAAATAACAGTAGCTATTCAGCCACAACGTACTGAAGGAGGCAGTCTCAACGAATATTCTAAGTGTGAAGCCCCAGCCAGTCTCCTGCAGAGCTGGGGTATTCCCCTTAGGAACTCCACTCCTATTCAGGACCAGAAATGTTCTGAATAGGAGTGAGAGCCAAGGCAAATTTGGGATTAAGATGTCAACTAATGCCAAAAAAGGTATCAATCTAGGATTAAGTGGATTTACAAGTCATTACAAAGAAACTCGCAAACATACCCTAGAAAGACCAACATGAGTCAGACACAAGTAAAGGCCTTCAATGGAAAGCTATAGACATACATCCACAAGAAACAACAGCAAACAGGGAATCAATACCTCCTAAGATGGCAAAACACAGAGCCAGTGACTAACTCTAATGAGACAGCAATTTGTGAGCCCTCAGACCAAGAATTCAAAATGATAGTTCTGAAGAAACTCACTGAACTCCCAGGTAACATGGAAACTCAATCAGAAATTTATCAGAGCAAAAAAGAAAGATTAAAGTAATAACAAATCAAACAGAAATCTTAGAAATGAGAAACAAGTTTGCTGAACTAAAAAAGGCACCAGAGGTTCTCAATGGCAGAATGGATCAAGCAGAAGAAAATAAGTAGGCTCAAAGACAGGCTATCAGAAAATGTACAGTAAAAGGATAACAAAGAAAAATAATTAAAAGGAATGAAGAATACATACAAGATATAGAGAATAACCTCACAAGTATAAATCTAAGCA
The DNA here is from genome assembly GCA_963573385.1 of Cacajao melanocephalus. Taxonomy (NCBI): domain Eukaryota; kingdom Metazoa; phylum Chordata; class Mammalia; order Primates; family Pitheciidae; genus Cacajao; species Cacajao melanocephalus. The sequence goes on along the minus strand of CAUYLG010008432.1, from coordinate 24,650 downwards.
TTATTAACATACTAGGGGAGTTGAGAAAGAGCAAGGGGTAGAAAAGAAATAATAACAGAAAACTTACCAAATCTAGATAAAGATAAAAATATCTAGTTATAGAAAGGTCAGAGATCACCAAAGAGACTCAACCCAAATAAGAATATTCCAAAGCATATAATAATCAAATTCTCAAAGGTTAAAGAAAAGCAAGGATATAAAGCATCAAGAGAAGAGCAGCAAATAACACATAAAGGAGCTCCAATTCACTTGGCAATAGACTTCTCAATGGAAACCACACAGGCCTGGAGAGAGTGGGGTGACATATTTAAATTGCTGGAATCAAAAGCTGCTGAATAAGAATATTGTACCCAGAAAGCTTTCCTTCAAACATGAAAGAGAAATATAGTCTTTCCCATACAAACAAAAGCTGAGAGAACTCACAATCACTAGATCCATCTTACAAAAGAATTCTAAAGGGAATTCTTCAATCTGCCAAAAAAAAAGAGATGCTAATCTGCAAAAAGAAAACATTTGAAGGTCTAAAACTCATTGCTAAAAGGAAGTAGAAAGACAAATTCATAATACTCTAAAAACAAGTAACAAAATGGCAGTAGTAATTCCTTACCTATCAAAAATAATATTGAATGTATATGGATTAAATACTCCAATTAAAAGATATAAAGCAGCTGGATGATTTTTTTTAAAGACCCAGCTATATGCTACCTGTAAGAAATTCATTTCACCTATAAAAAGACACACATAAGTTGAAAGTGAAGAGATGGAAAAAGATATCCTATGTAAATAGAAATTAAAAGCAGAGCAGGAGTAACTATTCTTATATTAGATAAAACAGACTTTAAGTGAAACTTAAAAAGAGACAAAGAAGGTCAACATATAGTGAAAAAGAGGTCAATTGAGTAGTAGCATATAACAATTCTGAATATATATGCATCCAACACCAATGTATCCAAATATATAAAGCAAACATTAATAAATCTAAAGGGAGAGATGGACTGTAACACAATATTAGTGGAGGAATTCAACACATCACTCTCAGTAATTAACAGATCATTCAGACAGAAAATCAACCAAGAAAAAGTGGCATTAAACTACATTGTAGGCCAAATGAATTTAACTGACATTTACAGGGTATTTTGTCCAACAGCTCCAGAATATACATTTTTCTGATCAGCACATGGAACATTTTCCAGAATATACTATATGTGAGGCCATAAAATAAGGTCAACAAATTCAAAACAGTCAAAATTGTGTCAAGTATCTTCTCTGACCACAAAGGAATAAAACTAGAACTCAAAAATAAGAGGAACTTTGGAAACAATACAAACACATGACAATTAAACAACATGCTCCTGAATAATCAATGGGTCAATGAAGAAATAAAAAGGAAATTTTTAAAATTTCATGAAACAAATAAAACTGGAAACAAAACATACCAAAATTATGCTATAAAGCAAAAGCAAGGAAGTTTACAACAATGAATACCTACATCAAAAAGTTAAAAGGTTTCAAATGAACAACCTAATGATGCACCTCAAGGAACTAGACAAGCAGGAATAAACCAATCCCAAAAGTAGTAAAAGAAAAATAATTATAAAGATCAGAACAGAAATAAATAAAATTGAGACTAAAAACATAATACAAAAGATACATGACCTAAAAAGCTGTGTTTTAAAAGACAAAATTGACAAATCTTTAGCTAGACTAATAAAGGAAAAAAGAGAAAAGATAAATAATATCAGAAACAAATAAAAAAGGAGACATAATGGCTGATACCATATAAATACAAATAATAATTAGGGAGTATTTTGAACAACTAAACACTAACAAATTGTAAAACCTAAAATAAATGGATACATTTCTGAACACATACAACCTACCACGATTGAACCATGAAGAAATAGAAAAGCCAAACAGACCAGTAATGAGTAATGAAATTAAATGAGAATAAAATATGCTCCATCAAAGAAAACTCCAGGATCTGATGGCTTCACTAGTAAATTATACCACACATTTAAATAAGAACTAATGTCAATTCTATTCAAACTATTTCAAAAAATTGAAGAGGAGAGTATACTTTCAAAGTCATTCTAAGAGGCCAGTATTTCCCTGATGTTAAAACCAGACAAAGATATGACAAAACCTAGGTAAACTATATCCCCAATAAACATAGATGCAAAAATCTTCAACAAAATACTAGCAAACCAAATTCAACAACATATTAAAAAGATTATTCACCACAACCAAGTGGGAGTCATTCCAGTGATACAAGGATGGTTCAACCTATGCAAATTAATAAATGTGATAAATCACATTAACAGAATGAAGGACAAAAAAAAAGTATCATTTTCATAGATGAAAAAGCATTTTTAAAAATTCAATGTCGCTTTATAAAAAAATAATCTTCTCAGCAAACTGGGTATAAAAGAATCAGCTCTCAAAACAATGAAGACTATGTATAGTAAATCCAAGGCTAACATTGTACTGAGTGGAGAAAAATTGAGAGCTTTTCCTCTAAGTTTTGGAACAAAACAAGGATGCTTCTATTACTACTTTTTTTTCAACACAGTACTGGACATTTTAGCAAACTAGAAAGAAGAAGACAGACTATTTTTTAGTTTAAGCGGCATGATATTATACTTAGAAAAACCTAAAGTTTCCACCAAAAATCTATTAGAACTGATAAATCCAATAATGTTGCAGGATTTATCATACAATAATCAGTGGCATTTATATAAAACAAAAGTGAGCAAATTGAAAAAGGGATTAAAAAAGCAAATCCCACATGCAATTGCTACAAAAAATATAAAATACCTAGAAATAAATATAACCAAAGATATAAAAGATCTCTACAAAGAAAACAATAAACTACTGATGAAAGAAATTGAAGAACATACACAAAAAAGTAAAGCTATTCCATGTTTATGCAATGGAAGAATTCATATCGGTAAAATGTCAACACTACACAAAGCTACCTACAGATTATATACAATCTCTATAAAAATACCAATGATGTTATAGAACCACAAAAGACCTCAAATAGCCAAGGCAATTTTAAGCAAATAAATAAATAAAGCTGGAGGCATCACACCACTTGACTTCAAAATGTACTGCAAAAACATAGTAAACAAAAACAGCATGGTACTGGCATAAAAACAGACAGAGAAATGGAACACTATAGATAACTCAGAAATAAATCCATACAGTTACAGCCAATATATTTTTGATAAAGGCACCAAGAACATACATTGTAGAAAGGACAATCTCTTCAATAAATGGTGCTGGGAAAATTAGATATCATTATACGGAAGAATGAGACTAGACTCCTATCTTTCACTATATATAAAAGTCAATCAAAATGGATGAAAGACTTAAATCTAAGATGTAAAACTATGAAATTCTTGAAAGAAAACATTTGGGAAACACTTCAGGACATGGATCTGGGCAATAATTCTTTTGGTAAGCTTTCAAAAGCATAGGCAACAAAAGCAAAAACAGCAAATAGGATTTCATGAAACAGAAAGGTTTCTGCACAGCAAAAGGAAACAATCAACAAAGAGAAGAGCAAATCTAAAGAATGGGAGAAAATATTTACAAACTATCCATTTGACATGATATCAATAACCAAAATATTCAGGGAACTCAAACAATTCAATAGCAAAATAACAAATAATGTAATTTTAAAATGGGCAAATTATCTGAATAGGTATGTCTCAAAAAAAAAAAAAAGACACACAATTGGCCAACAGGTATATGAAAAAATGTTTAACATCACTAACCATCAGGGTAATGTCACTCAAAACTACAATGGGATATCACCTCACCCCAGCTGGAATGGTTATTATCAAAAAGACAAGAAATAACAGTAGCTGGTAGGAGGTGAAGAAATGGGAATACAGCTACATTGTTGGTGGGAATGTAATTTAATACAGTTGACCCTCAATCAACAATGGTTTGAACTGCATGGGTTCACTTATATGTGATATTTTTTCAAATACAGACTGAAAATATAGGGTATTCAAAGGATGCAAAACTCATATATTTGGAGGGCCAACTTTTTGTGTACACACTCCTGCAGGGCTGATGGCACAACCTGAGTATGTGTGGATTTTGGTATAAGTGGGTGGTCCTGGAACCAATCCCCCATGTATATTGAGGGAGCACTTTATAGCCACTATGGAAAACAGTATGAAGATTCTTCAAAAGACTAAAAATAGACCTACCAGGTGATTCATCAATCTCACTACTGAGTATGTATTCAAAAGTAAGAAATTTGGTATATAAAGAGATACCTGCAATAGCATGTCAGTTGCAGCACTATTCACAATAATCATGATACAGAATCAACGTTAGGTGTCCATCATTAGCTGGACGGATAAACAAAATGAGGTACATATACACAATAGAATATTATTCAGCCATAAAAAAGAAATAAATTCTGTTATTTGCAACAACATGTATGGAGTGCCAGGTCATTATGTTAAGAGAAATAGGTGAGCCACAGAAAGACAAATATCACATGTTCTCCTGCATATATGAAAGTTATAATAGTAGATCTCATGTGGGTAGGGAGTTGATTGTGGTTACAAGAGGCTGGAGAAGGTACAGAGGAGGAGGGAGATGAATCAAGTTTGATCAATGTGTACAAAAGTAGTATTTTTGTATTGTCTAGTTTGAAATAGCTAGAAGAGAAGAAATGTTCCCAATGCAAAGAAAAGTTACACATTTGTGGCCAGATGCGGTGGCTCACACCTGTAATCCTAGCACTTTGGTAGGCCGAGGTGGGTGGATCACCTGAGGTCAGGAGTTCAAGACCAGCCTGGACATCATGGTGAAACCCCATCTTTAAAAAAAAAAAAAAGAAAGAAAAGTTACACATTTGTGGCAATGGATATCTGAATTTCCTTGATTTAATCTTTATACATTGTATGCATGTATCAAAATATCACATGCATTCCACATTATGCATTATCATTATGTATCAGTTAGAAAAAGATTGTCCCAATATAAGTGAGGGTATGTGTGTATATGAGTGTGCCCTGTGATTAAATAGTGTCCTCTCCAGGGTTGGTTCCCACTTTGTACTCTGAGCTGTCAGGATAGGCTCCAGTGACCTTAAACTGGAATAAATAGGTTAGAAAATGAATGAATGAATAAATGTGAATTATTGTCAATGTTTGTAAAGTACACAATAATCACACAAATCAACAACAATAAATGTTGTGGTATGAAAATGCTCAGCAAGTCTGCCAATTGTTATTGTTTGGTTTTAAACTATATGGCAGTAGGAGGTGTTCTTTACAATTTTCACTTGGCAAACATTTATTTCTTGGCTTAGCCCACAACAACTATGAACACCATCACTTACTGCTTCACCAAAAATGGGTTAAAATCTTACATGTTTTTATTCGTCTTTCTTAAATGTATGTATGGCTCACATTTATTTCAATGCTTAATATTACAATTGCTTTGGGTTTTTATTTAGAAATTTGTTAATGTTTTTGTGGTCAGATATATGCTACAGAAACAGCTCTTGTTTATATTAATGAGCCTGTGGTGAAATTTTTTTTTATATGTCTTTTGGCTCTACAGTCACAGTTTCCAAGAACAGGTTGATAATGTTAAGTAGTGACTTACACACATAATTGGCTTGCTTTCTCTGGTACAACTCTGACTATTTGGGGTCAGTTTTTCAGAGTCAACTGGTGAAAGAACAAATTAGTGTATATATTTTTTTCAAAGGGTCTGTTTAATGTGTTTTAAAGGGGTTAAAAAAATCCCTGAAACAAAGGCTTAATTTTATAAATGAGAATCAAAACCATAAGCACAACTTATTGCCTATGCTAACATGGCTTTAGTGTATTTTCAATGGCATAACATTACTAGTCCAAGAAATTATTTCCCAGGAAGATAAAAGTTGCAGCTAACATTATTATTTATTTCAAGATCTTCCTGAAAGACTCATCAATGTTTCAGCAAAAAAAGCATCAAACAACATTTTGTAACTTAAGACTCTTCAAACCACTTCTCCGCAGAATCTTTTTGCTGTTCTAACCTGTCTGAAATTTTTATATAATGATCCTTACTCAATTCTATCCACACTGTCATTTGAAAGACTTACCTTAAACCAGACTTTAAAATCTCAATTACAATTTCAACTTTGCCCTTTTCTCTCTTAGGTACTACAAAGACTTGGCCAGTTTAGTGTTATCTTTTTCCACTGTGAAGAAGAAAGTCAGCTGTGTCTAAACAACAGGTCATTTTGGTAACATTTTGAGGAGCCAGATCCAACTCAGGAAAGAAGGTGAAAATAAACTCAGGAATTCACTACCCAGAACTGAACATTACTAATATTTCCTTATACTTAATTTGAATCATTTTATTAAACATAAACTAAATTTTACTAATACTGTTAAAATTACCTTTGACAAAGATGACAGTTCTCTTTCAGATGTCATTATTGATCCTTCCCCAAATCAACTGCTATTATAAAATTGGTATGTTGATTTCCAGTTCACTTATTTCTATAGTTTTTAAATAAGTATATCTAGAAACAACATATATTAATATTTTGTGTTTCACCTTGAAATTATACAAATGGTATCATACTATAAGTACATAAGCAACATTCTGCTAATAACTTTTCTCAATGGTTTTGAGATGTATGTGAAAGAAACGAAAATTGCCACTCCAAAATATACTTCTTTGGCCTATGTTGTAATGACTACTTGGAAGGACTGTAGACACAGGAATAGTTCTGAAAAGCTGTCCTTTGTAGGGAAGACTTGCATCCGTTGAGAAAATCTACATTAGTGAAGTAAAACACAGATTTAAGAGATTTCTCTGAGGTCTTCCTATCTGCATTACCTGGAGACAGGAAAAACTTAACTCACAGGAAAAGGAAACTAAACATCTGACATTACAGGTCTGACAGAGAAACTTTTACCACAGGCTCCCATCTATTCTTTTTAAGGGCTGCCACCTGTGAGGCTTCACCTACAAAAAGATAACCTTTGCTTGCCACGTATTTTCTCCCCTTTCCCTTCTATAACCTACTGCCATGCTCCAAGTTTCTATTCCTTTCTGTGCAGTATAAAAACTTCAGTCACCTCTCTCTCTCTCATTCATTCATTCATTCATTCATTCATTTATGAGATGGAGTTTTGCTGTTGTTGCCCAGGCTGGATCTTGGCTCACTGCAACCTCCACCTCCTGGTTTCAAGCAATCCTCCTGCCTCAGGCTCCTGAGTAACTCAGATTACAGGCACCTGCCACCATGCTGGGCTAATTTTTATGTATTTTTAGTAGAGATGGAGTTTCACCATGATGGCCAGGCTGGTCTCAAACTCCTGACTTCAGGTGATCCACCTACCTCAGCCTCCTAAAGTGTTGGGATTACAGCCATGAGACACCACACCTGGTCACATGGCTCTTTTTAGGGTTTTATATTTGCAGGACTCCAGTGTCCATGTGCACGTTAATATTTTTTATGCCATTTTTTCCTATTTATCTATTATCAATTTATTTCAGCAGACTTAGACTCAAACCTTCAAAGGGAATGTTTGAGCCTCCCTACATATATATGTATGTACGTATGTATGTATGTATGTGTGTACGTAGACACATACATATCTGTATGTATATACGATATTCAGCAATGAACTGCTGCATTTATTTACTCATTACTCTTTTAATGAAAATGTAGGCTCTTTTAAAATTTGTTTTATGTTATCATTTCATGTGCTTTCTTGAACACATATATAGAAACTCTCTAGAGTATATAAGTATGGAATTGCTAGAACAAGAGATATTGCATATGATCCATTAATTCTAAAAATAACCGCAAAATTAGATACTATCTCCATTTGCAGATAATGCAACCGCGCCTTAGAAAAGGTAAGAGACTTGTTGAAAAGTCACAGAGTTAGTAAGCATCAAATCAGTGATTCATACCCAGATTTGTTTGGTTCCCCAAATAACGTTTTTCCCCAACCATGTTGTCCTTGAAACAAAGCCAAAAGAATGTTTTATATGTATGTGAAAATTGCTATATATATTGTCCCTAATTTCTGGGTTTCTGAATTTTCTTTTTCTTCTTATACTTAGACTTTGAACAATTTAATTCACTTAATTTGGATTGGCAAATTCAAATGGTGAATGTTACCAAAGGAGATGTTAGGAATCTACCAACATTGCCCATGGTAGGGAGATGGTAGAGAACAGGGGCAGGGGAGACTTCATCTGCTGATTTTCTTCCTTGTGGTATCTAAAATAAGGATGTCTGGGGTAGATAGAGGTGTGACAGTATATTACAGGCTGGAGAATTGCTGCAGAGCATCCAGATTTCGGAAATACTTTAAAAGTGAAAAAAAAAAAGCGTTACATTTATACAGCAGCAACACAACTTTTCATCAAACATTGGGGAGACTATCACTCTTAGCACCTGCTTAACAGAAATAGTAAGCTAAAGTGGAAAGTTACCAGAAGGCACTTAACCTTAAACTTGTTTGCCTCTTAGCATGAGCAGCAAAGCAGTACAGAGTTAAATCCCCACATTTGTGTAAACATTTGCTCATTTCAGAGGCCCACTTGGTTACATATATTTCTTCTGCTACATTTCTATGGAATCTATTGTGTTTGTCCTTCACTAAACTCACTTATAGTCTTAATACTACAGACAATCAGATCATTTGAATTCCAGACTATTGGACCTAATGCACATACTACTGCTACTACTGACAGTTTCTATTATTAAGGGCCAGATGTTTTGCCTCATAAATTTTTCTCATTCAGTTCTCATGAGAACTTTATAAAAATAAGACATTTTGTCTTGATTACATGAATAAGAAAACCAAGCACACCAAGCTAACAGTAATTTGCTCAAGGGCACAGAGTTAAATTTACTTAATAGAATCTAAAATAATTTAGGTTCCTGTGTCTCTTAAGGAAAAGGACAGTGTCAAATTTTTATTCACAGGCCTAGTGTAAAATCTGATACTCAATAAAAATCTGTTTATTGAATAAATGAATGTTTGACTCACAGCCATATTCAATACTGATTTAAGGTATAGTCAGTTATGCTAAAATGTTATGTTTTGTACAATTCAAACCTTATTTGAAGTATCATTTTGAAAATCTATTTTTAAAAACTTTTCAAATATATCAGCTGAATAAAGTAGACATCTTATATATATATTATTGAATGTTGAATCATCATCCTTATGCAGTTAAAAATATCACTTGGTGCACAACATCTGAGGGGGCAACTATAAATTGTGAATAGGTAACACTAATACCTCTCAAAATTTTTTTTTTAATTATAAGCTGTTCGGCCTTTTTAAAAAAATATTTTGAGTAGGAAACTGGATATTTTTTATTAGAAAAAATAAGGTTTTCACCATTATAGAAATAAGCATATAAATTAACATTTTGGTGTAAACTATGACTACCAATTACAAGGTAAGTACTTGATTTGCTTATGCTATTTCTATCATATTCATTTTTCAATATTACATATTCTGAACAATTCCAGATAAGTACCAACTGAATTGCTTTAGTCTGAATTAAATCCTTTGAATGGGTCCTAATCTTGTAGAACCCCTTGTTTCTTTTGTTCCATCATCTTCCACATAGAAGTATTAGCGTTTCAATTTGCCTTTAATTTCTAATATAACCCTGAATTTCAATTATGTAAAAATCTTAGAACAAACAGTCTAAAGAAAAGAGCTGTTAACAGTATCATTTTATATCAGAGGTTTATTCTATAGACCACATGAATAGAATTATTTATTGCAAATCATAATGATACTACAGCTTTATTGAATCATCACTATTAAAACTGTGCTACTTCAAGCAGCCCTAAATTTCTAAAACTAAGACAAAATTGTCAAAATGCTTTATGACACATTGATTCTTTTCCCAAGACTCAAAAAATATATAACATTCAATTGAAGCAAAATGATTTTTCTGTTATATATCCTATCATTTGGATCTTTATTATAATAATATCAAAATTGGGTTTTACTAAATTTTTAAGAGGTATTTTGAAATGACAAATAGGCCTTGTAACAATTTTTGCTTCTCAAAGATATGCAAGAAAATATGAGGAAAAAGTGATTAAGATTCAAAGCAGTATTATAATATAGATATCTATCTACATGCAAATGGGTAAAATATCATATTCTAAGAAAATTTTTATACTTAATATTTTCAAAGATGTTTCTTGGGAACAAGTGAAGGTTCTCTGTCAGTGTCATCATGTTATATCTGATGATTTGCACAGTTGGCAAAGGTAGAATAAGAAACTAAATTAACACATTGCAGAATAAAGACTAAATATTAAACATCGAAACCCAAATTCTTGTAATTATCAGTAGTGACACAATAATGATAATCAGGAAAAGACTCAGTAGTTACACTACCACTGTAGCATTGTATCAGATATTTCACCAGTAAAAAATAAGAGATTTATTGATTGCATTAAATTAATGTAACTTCATTATTTAATACACTGCAAAAATTATCATGTTAAAAAAATATATCTACCTATCCAGATAAAGACGTTTCCTCCTTGCCTAATGTAATGGTTAATATTGAGTGTCAATTGTTTGGATCGCAGGATATAAAGTATTGTTCCTGGGTGTGTGAGGCTGGTGCCAAAGGAGATCAACATTTGAGTCAATGGACTGGGAGAAGCAGAGCCACCCTCATTCTGGATGGGCACTATCTAATCAGCTGCTAGCATAAAAGCTGACATGGAAAGAGCAGACTTGGTGAGTCTTCTGGACTCCATCTTTCTCCCATGCTGGATGCTTCCTGACCTTGAACCTCACATTTCAAGTTCTTCAGCTTTTGGTCTCTTGGACTTACACTAGTGATTTGCCAGGGGCTCTCGGGCCTTTGGCTACAGAGTGAAGATTGCAGTGTCGGCTTTCTTACTTTTGAGGCTTTGGGACTCCGACTGACTTCCAGGCTCCTCAACTTGCAGATGGCCTATTTTGAGACCTCACCTTGTGATCCTGTGAGTCACTTCTCCTAATAGACCCTGCTTTGTATGTTCATTTATCCTATTAATTCTGTCCCTTTAGAGAAGCCTAATAAATCTAACATAAACCCAATGGATTCAATGAAATTGATCAATTCCTGAATTTACTTATTTTACTAATCTTTAATATTTTCTTTCAGAATCTGGATCAAAGGTGTATTGTACAAGTACAGGTTTGTCACAATGAAAACGTGATAATTATTAAAAAGAATACTTACCAACTGGCTCCTTCTGATTCTGAAACAGAATCTTGCTATTACTGCCATCCATATTTGCCATGTTAATTGTGTTTCCATCGGTCCAGTAGAGTTTTCTTAATTCAAAAGAGATATGGATTGAAAAAATTAGGTGTACACCTACTCACTGAGTAGAAATATACACTAAAAACAAAGTAAACAACAAAATATATTCTTGATTTATGATTAATTCTGTTAAGAAAAGTCCAAAATTGTTCAGCCATTTGCTGACAATAACCTACATATTTGCCTGAGAAAAAAGCATCACTCTTGCTTTTTCCTGTCCGTGAAGAAAAAATATCTCACTCCCTTTTTCTGCTACATTCAAGACTGAATATTTAGCTAAGACTACAGTAAATTATTTTCCTTTTTAAGTAATTCATCAAGATAAAATCCTCTTGGCTGTGAAGAAATCAGATGCCATAGAGGGTAACAAACTCACTTCTACTATTCCTATTGAAAGCACTAGAAAGAATCTCTTTTAGCCCTATGCAAGCTCCCTTAAGGGTACAAGATGCCTAATCAAAAGATTGGAGAAACTGATACCATGATAACAACGTGCAGTACATACATTATTAACTACTGGCTTTCAAAATGAAATCAACCACTTTCTCCTATATCTCTTTTTATTCAGAAATGTGATTTCTTAGAAACATAAATTAATGAGATCTTACATATGTCACAGATATATATGTTGGTGTAGGATATATATAATCTCTAGATAACAAAACTCTATCCAGGAATCTCTTATATAGTTTCCATATTCACATTTTTTTGACTCTATGGCTGTTATATATGTGTCCTCTGAATTAAGCAATATTTTATATAAAATCAGAGCAAAGAGCAAAGATCTATGAAATTTTGGAAAAACTTAAAAAAAATAATCATACTTTACCCCCTGACTGGGTGAGCTGCAAGACACTGTGGCTTATCGATTCCATGGATAATTGAGGTTTTCAAGGAGCCATCTAGCCTTGCCACATTAATTTGCGTTTCATCAAATTCTGAGCTAATCCAGTATAAATTACGTGACACCCAATCCACGGCTAGCCCTCTGATACTCTGAATATCTATAAAACAGGAAAAAGAAGATTTAAAAGTGAATGAAGTTTTTCATTGTATTGGCTCCCCAAGTAGTTATTTTCTATCTAAGGGAAAATTTAATTTACACTTTAATTTGTTAGCTAAAATCGTACAAGATTGTAATCTCATTCCCTTATCAGCCCTTCTTAAGGCATGAATAATCATTAACGTCTTATTGCTGAGCTATGTGAAAACCTGAAGCAACAATTAGCATTGAAATTACAGTAACAGTCAATGATTCACTAGTAAACACTTAGGAGCAAACACAGGCAGCAGTCTTATGAGCCAAGGTGACCAAAATTCAAATTAGAGTAATAGCTTCTCCAGTTGGTAGCACATCTTTCTAGTCAGGAGAAAGTATTTGTAGGCCATCAACAAATGGGCTATTTTATTAAGTGCTAATTTGTTACTAAAACAAAATAAAACAATTCAACTTCCCTAAAAGAATCACCAGAGTTGAACATCTTTCACAATAGATAATTAAGAGGAATTAACTGAGAAAAGACATTAAAATTATTTTAACATTTCTTCAACATGGGTTTTGCAGAAAATTCTGAAATCTAAGTTTGGATTTGTTACAGCCAATATAAATATTTTGATTGTTATTTCTATATTATTGAATTAGGTATCTTTTAAAACAACTATGGAATTTAGGCTTAAATATAATTGCACATTCCAAATTGCACTTAAAAATTACATTTTCAAGAAAAAAAAAATGTTATAAATGACGAATGCAAAAAAATCTTTTAAGAAATATTAACATATAAAGTAGGCCAGTTTAGTGTCCAATTTATAGCATTTGACTACCTTCATTTTGGTTTCATTTTAAAAATTTTAATATGTTCTAGCATTCTGTACATGTAGACTTCTCTAGACCACTATTTGTCAAACTTACAAGACACCTGGAGATTGTTAAAATAAAGATTCTAATTCAGTAGTTTTGGAGAGAGGCCCAAGATTCTGTTATTGCTCAAGGTTGATGATTCCAATCAAAGCTTCTGAGCAGCTACTACTTAGCTCTACTCAAATTGCTGTATCTTCCCTTTTCATTCTTTTCAAAATAAGCCACAAAGCTAGATTTCTTAATGTGAAAGTGGAAACTCCAGATCTGTAAAGTATGCCAACTAGTTCAAAATGTAAGACAGCAAAACAAGATGTGGAGGCCTGGCAGTTCTGAGTCCGCTGTAATGTGTAGTATTTGAATGGTAGGTAGGCTTCCAGTTTACATTGCCATGCTAGAATCTCAACTGAGCCTACCTTGCTGCTCAAAAAATCCTTTTAGTATTTCTAAATTAATCACAGTTGCCTTAGAAAATATTACTCGTGTTTCCAGTTCTCTTCAAATCAAGAACCCTCTAACTCTGGAAATTACTTTTCATGATTAATTGGCAGGTAAGTTGGTGAATTTCATATGTGAACTTATTTTATTTCTCAATCTTAAACTTCAAATTTCTTCTTATTTTTAGTTATCCTCAACCAATTTTGTCCTTTTTTCTTTTCTTTTCTTTTCTTTTTTTTTTTTTTTTTTGAGATGGAGTCTCACTCTGTGGCCAGGCTGGAGTGCAGTGGTGTGATCAGGCCTCACTGCAACCTTTGCCTCCTGGGTGCAAGTGATTCTCTTGCCTAAGCCTCCCAGGTAGCTGAACCACAGGGGCATGCCACCATGCCCAGCTAATTTTTCTATTTTTAGTAGAGAAGGGGTTTCACCATGTTGGTGAAAGGCTGGTCTCAAACTCCTGACCTCATGATCTGCTCACCTCAACTTCCCAAAGTGCTGGGATTACAGGCGTGAACCAACATGGCCAGCCTTGTCTCTTCTTTTTGAGACAAAAGTAATATACTACCTCCTTAAAATTTAACCTGCCATGTATTACACATATTTATTTCCCTCACTCAGAATCTTATTCCCTCTTCCCCTTCTTTCACTCTCTGGAGTTAACTGGTTGCTGAGAGGTTGTATTGATATAATAAGAAGATTTGGGTTGCTGTTCAGGTTAAGTGCCTATTTTTGTCATTAATCAAGTCACTTAAATGTGGTTTAGTCTCTTTTCTTTCCTGTAAAATTGGAAAATTATAGATAATACATAGGATTGTTATAAATATTATAATACACTAGATAACGTGTACTTTTGCAGCCCTATGTAGCACTGAAGAATACTTTGCGAATCCAAGAACTTAATCCTTTCTGCATTTTACCTTGGATTGCTTGGTATTGGCAAAAATATAAAATAAGTTTATATTTTTCCTAAAATACATGTTCTCCAAAGTATTTTTTTTTCATTTTTGTTTGTTTGTTTGTTTTTGGTGGGGAGTGAAGGGTAAGAGTTGTCTCTGATGCTCCAAATCCTTTTATTCACTTCTGATAGAGTTTTAATCACATGGCCTAGAGAATATATTCCACTCTTAAATTGTAAAGTACAGCCAAATAAAAGCTATAAATATCTATTTAGTCTTTGTCAGTTCTAAAGTTCATGCTCTCTCAAATCTCCTTCTAGCTTTAATATTATAATAGCATCCAGCATTTCCTCTTCTAAGCAATTGATTTATTTGCTGCCAGGTTATTTTTCTGACTAGAGAGCTTTGAATCATGACCTTCACTTGCCCCAAGGTATTCAATAGCTTCTAGCCACCCAGAATGTGAGGTGTAAACTTTTTAGCCTGATTTTTCACATAGTATGAATATAGCTACAGTAATTTCCCAAGCTTATTTCTCACTATTTTTAACTAAATATTTTATACTTAAACCATATGAATATGTTTTCAGGTTTCCAGATATGTCCTCATCTTTCTACACTATAGGGAAACTGTTTAGATTTCATACCCTAGCCCCATCTCCACTTTTCTGAATCTTCTTCATAATAGGCCAGCTGATCAAGAAATTCATCCCTTTAACCACAAAAACCTAATCATGTCTCTTGTATATACCAACTGGAAAGAGTTTCTCCATCTGCCTAACTCAATAGAACTGTACCTGGTCGATCTCTTTTTACCTAATGTGATCATTACTTTGCTGGTATATAACTACTTTCACATATGTGTTTTGAGGGCAGTTTTCTTGCTAATTTGTCTTTTTGGCCACTCTCTCCAGTTATATACAACATTGCTTTCAACATTAACATTTTTAATGAATTCATGAATAAATTCATGAACTATACAATCTAAAATTTTAAGAGTATGTGAACTGACCTAAAAAAGTCAAATATGTTTATGTTGAGGAGTATGTATTTAAATACATACTCAGGCAATCATAATCAGAATTTTTTATTTTTACCATTTGTCTCCCCTCCAGATTGGACTTTCTAATTGTCATCTTTGTGTCTAAAAGAATACTCTTGTTTTTTGTCTATCAATCCTAACTCCTACATCTGGTTGTTGAAGAATGCTCTGGCAAACTAATCATAAGCATATGGAGGAAAAATAAAAATCATTATGTATTTAACAATATTTTTCTCTTTTTGATAAAAAATATTGATATAATGAAGTCTAGCTCTTTCGTTTTCAAGTAAATCAGCACAAGACCTCCTCTGAGTAAATTTCTCAGATAGTTAAATTTTCCAGTTCTGTGATCTCTCATTTCTTGAGCTAAGACTAATCATAAAGTATATTCTGAAAAGCCCTTTATTGCCACAGAACTGATGCATGATAAATTATAATTTTCAAATGCACTGTTGAGATCATAAGACAGTCAGGAAAAACTCAACATGCTCATACATGAGCTAAAACTATCAAGGAAGACAAATGGGAATATAGAAACTGGAGCAATCATAGAGACAAACACTTGTCCTGAGAATTGACAGCTTCATGGAATATGAATTGCTCAATGTAAGAGGGTTTAATCATTAAACATACAAAGAATGGGTGAGCTAAATTAGAGTGATCCCCTGGGTGTTGGTAAGGGCATAGACACACCCTAGTGACTGATGAGTGTGAGAAAAAACGTACCTGCTTAAAAAGAAGAACAATTAAAAAATTAAAAATATATATATATTTTTGTCCTTCCTCTGGGGGAAAAGAAATAACCTGAATTCCTAAGAACAGGTGTCCACTGTGCTACGATAGACTACTAGCTTATATATAAGAAATCCACTGTGCTAGTAAAGATTACTAGTCATGAGAAATCCACTGGTGATTTCTAGGTCAGTTATTATTTTATTGAGTTAATCTTCATTGAGCACGTACTGTTTGCCATAACTGCAAAAACAAAAAATGGGAAAAATAAAATTAAATTGATGCCTGGTTTACAGTGTCTTCCTTTCTATCAATAAAAATTTCAAGTCTTCTGCAAAAGAAAAATTTCTTCAACCAAAGACTCACACTTCCCATTAAGTTCAACCTCATAACAGAACAAAAATAACTAAAACGCAAAGAAACGAGATGTAAGAGAACAGTTAAAAGAAAAATAAACAAAAGGTTTGAACCCCCAAAATCTACATATTCACAAATTATTATATGCAGGATAAAAACAAGGTGGAATATCTTTTTTTTTTTTTGAGACAGAGTTTTGCTATTGTTGCCCAGGCTGGAGTGCAATGGCACAATCTCACCGCAACCTCCACCTCCGAGTTCAAGCAATTATCCTGCCTCAGGCTCCTGAGTAGCTGGAATTGTAGGCACGTGCCACCATGCATGGCTAATTTTGTATTTTTAGTAGAGATGGGGTTTCTCCATGTTGGTCACGCTAGTCTCAAACTCCTGACCTCAGGTGATCCACCCACCTCAGTTTCCCAAGGTGCTAGGATTATAGGCATGAGCCACCACACCCAGCCAAGGTGGAATATCTTAATGGATTACATGATACTTTGAACAATAAGCAAAGTTCAATGATTCCTTTTAAAAGATTCTCGAGCTGGGCACAATGGCTCATGCCTGTAATCCCAGCACTTTGGGCGGCTGAGGTGGGTGTATCAAGAGATCAGAAGATAGAGACCATCCTTGCCAACATGGTGAAACCCTGTCTCTACTAAAAATACACACAAAAAATTAGCTGGGCATAGTGGCACATGCCTGTAGTCCCAGCTACTTAGGAGGCTGAGGCAGGAGAATTGCTTGAACCCAGGAGGCAGAGATTGAAGTGAGCCGAGATCACGCCACTGCACTACAGCCTGGGTGACACATTGAGAGAATATTTATAAAAAAAAAAAAAAAAAAAAAAAAGGATTCTCTTGGAAGATATAAATGAGAACCAAAAATAACTTGTGGTATTAAAAATACAATATAAAAAGTAATTTTTTGATGTGTCAAACAGCAGTTTAGACACAATTCAACTAGTAAACTACAAAACAAATTGAAAGAAGTTAATCAGAACACAGAGAAACAAAGAAACTGGTAGACAGAATAAATAGTCCAACACATTTATTAAAGTTTAACACATAAATTAGAGTTTTCAAAGTAGGAAGTAGAAAGCCTGAGTTAGAGAAAATAGAAAATTTTTGAGGATTTCTTCCCCCTGGACTGATGAAAGACAAGACCCCATAGAAGATACAACATGGGCTCTTAAACAACATATAAGATTCATGGAAAATAAACATCGAATTTCAAAAAAAAAAAAAAAAACAACAACTCCAGGTAGCAAAATACAAATATTATAATGAGGAAAAAGGAAAGATTTTATAAGCAACTAGAGAGCCAAGACACATTACCGAAAGAAGAATGACAATTAGACAAACAAGGGGATTCTCAATAGCAACAGGGGAAGTCAAAAGATAGTGGAATACTATCTACAAAGGAATGAGAGAAAATAGCTCTCAACTTGGAGTTTTGTAATGAAAATTATTTTCAAACTATTTGCTCTAAACTACTCACAGCAAATAGCTCATGTTGGCAATATATAAATTAAGAACAGCTTAGTGTTTCAGTACACATAGAATGATAACGCTGCCAAATTATGTCTACATCCCCTCATGATAGTTTGAACCAAGGAGCTACAGTGTTTGTCTCAAAAAATTAGCTGGGCGGGGTGGCAGGTGCCTCTAATTCCAGCTACTTTGGAGGCTGAGACCATAGAATCAGTTGAACCTGGGAGGCAGAGGTTGCAGTGAAAAGAGATCCCAGCACTGCACTGCAGCCTGGACAACAAAAGTGAAAGAAAAGAAAGAACAGAAAGAAGAGAAGGAGAGAAAGAGAGAAAGAGAGACAGAGAGAGAGAAAGAGAGAGAGAGAGGGAAGGAGGGAGGCAGGGAGGGAGGGAAGGAAGGAAGGAAGGAAGGAAGGAAGGAAGGAAGGAAGGAAGGAAGGAAGGAAGGGAGAGAGAGGAAGGAAGGCAGGAAGGGAGAGGAAGGGGAAGGGAAGGGAGAAAATGGCCCACTTGGGAAGAAAGTAATGGGAAATGTAGGCACAGATTTATTTGGGGCCCAATTTTTGAAGGTGATCCCACATTAGATTTAGACTAAGGAAGATAAGAAAATAAAGTCTCTCAAGATAAAGCTCAATAGAAGGAAGACAACTAAGTGAGAAAATACAGAGACCCACAGGTTTTCACAGAGTCATTCATGGAGTTTCTAAAAGATGAAAGGATAAAATAAAGTACAATTACTGGTGAGATTTGAGATCTTTTGATGAGTTCAGGAGCTAAACTGTCAACAGCTCATCTCAAGTGTTTGTGCTAATAGAAAGATATGTCTGTCTTTAACAAAGTTTCATTCTGGAAGAAACTGAAAGGTAACATTATGCAGCCTGTGAGGTAAGTCAGAAAAGGAGTCATCCTTGGCAATGCCTATTCCTCAAACTTTATGTCCAACTGATTGTCAGGTTCCTTGATGTTCTTACTCTTCGATATCTCTATAATATGTCCATGTTTCTCCATCTGTGTTTTCCCCACCCTAGTTGAGGCTTCTAGTATTTCTTACTAAAGCCACTTAAGAGCCAACTAACCTGTCTCCCAGAGTTCACTGCTCACCTACCCGGAACAACTAGAACTCTCTATTAAACACAGTAGCTAAAGTGGCCTCTTCCAAAGGCAAATCTCATCATGTAGCCACATCCTCCCTGAAGTACTTCCTTAATTCCTATTATTTTCAGAATTAACATAAACATTAAAAACTTGTCTTATAAAGGTTGACATAATTTGGTGTGTATTTCCTTAGATCTTTCAGCTTGTACAGATATATCCCCTCATTCCATGCTCCATATCAGTCAGACTATCTTGGCTCTCCTTCAGTTTCTTACTATATAGAAAATGTTCAGGCTGGGCCCAGTGGCTCACCCCTGGAATCCCATCACTTTGGGAGGCCGATGAGGGTGGATCATGATGTCAGGAGTTTGAGACCAACCTGGCAAACATATGAAACCCCATCTCCACTTGAAATACAAAAATTAGCCAGGCAAGGTGGTGCGTGACTGTAATCTCAGCTACTTGGGAGGCTGAGGCAGGAGAATCGCTTGAACCTGAGAGGCAGAGGTTGCAGTGGGCCGAGATCGTGCCACTGCACTGCAGCCTGGGACAGAGCAAGACTCCGTCTCAAAACAAAACACAAAAAACAAAAACGTTCCAATATTTTTCAAAATGACTAAATGTGCAATTATTTCTCCTAATGAGTATATGTATTATTAGTGAAAAATATTTTTGCTGAAATACTGGTTGATAATTGTGAATAGAGTCTGCTAAATAGAAGTCTTGATGATTTTCTCAAAGATAAACTCATTAAATTACTACTAGATACCAGTTCATAATTAAAGACAGAAAATTGTCTCCTAATTTATTTTTAAGATACAACGTTGTTTGCTCTATATAATTCACAGAGCCTTTTGGCCACTATTAAATATTTACAACCAAGTGCTTGAACATTTTTCTGTTAGACTTTGGTGAATTTCTTGAGGGAAGACCACCTAACTGTTTGTCAATTTTGGTAGACACCTAATGTCCTTTACTTGGTCTTGCAAGGAATTTAATCACATTTCATCAGTCATTGTTCTTATTTTTAATTTAGTCTAACAATGATTATCCAACCACATTATCCCTCTGCCCATGTAAAAAGTTCTGAACAAAGAGGAAATCTTTGCATTAGCTTTTTTGTAAAGACTCTTCTTTGTCAGAAAGTTTGAAATAAATATTTGAACAAGCTTATAACCAAACTATTCAATCAACTGTTTTAACAGTGCTAACCTGAGATCAGTAAAGAGATAGCTTAAATACAACCTTATTTCTGTGGTCAAATAATCTCAGATCTATTAACGGTACTCAAGCTAACTTTCTAGTATTAAAAAGGATTATGAATAAAACTTGCACTTTCTATCACCTTCATTATGATACTTATCATTGTCTTGATATGTCTGACTTTAAATTTTCAATAGACTTTAAAGCATAGGTGTTGGATGCCTCTGTATGAATTACTGATTACTCTTTTCTCCATCCCCCTCCAAATCCTTCTACCAAGTTTAGGTTGAAGAGAAACTTTGTCTTTGGTTTTTCAGTCATGGCAAATAATAAGTGCTCAATAAAGACACATTCAATAAAATAATAGTTGACCTAGAAATTATAATATGCCAAATTTTACACAAATATTAGGATAACTCTATGCTAAAAATTTAGAATTCAACCACAACATGTACATGTATGTCTCATTACAGCTATGTTCCCTATATTGGGAAAAGTTATTCCTTTTTTTTTTCTTTTTTTGTAATGGTCAGTTGAACAACATTCTCTTAGAACCAATAATTTAACCTGCTGAGTCAGGAAACAGATAGGAACCATTAATAGATCTGAGAATATTGTCCTGTCTTATTTGTTTAGTCTGGTTCTATAAAAATATGTGCAAAGGGAAGTTGTTTATAAGCTTAAGTAAGAGAAAGAAACCAATCCTTCCCAATATCCTACATTTTCTCCATGCAAATATAACTATTCCCCCATCAGCAAAAAAAGACTTTAAGTCTGTTTATTTAGACATCTAAATTTTTTTTTAATTTTTAATTTTTTTTTATTATTTTGGAGAGACAGAGTTTTGCTCTTTTTGTCCATGCTGGAGCGCAATGGCATGATTTTAGTTCACTGCAACCTCTGCCTCCTGGGTGCAAGTGATTCTCCTGCCTCAGCTTCACAAGTAGCTGAGGTAGCTGGGATTACAAGCATGTGCCACCATGCCCAGATAATTTTGTATTTTTAGTAGAGATGGGATTTCACCATGTTGGTCAGGCTGGTCTCGAACTCCTGACCTCAAGTGAGCCACCCGCCTTGGCCTCCCAAAATGCTGGGATTACAGGCATGAGCCACCACATCCAGTTGAGAAATCTAAATTTTAGGGAGATGTTCTAAAGTTTTTCTTCACATGAAAGTAAATTTCTAATTATCAGTCTGCTCTGTGCAGTTTAATTATAAAGTTCTACAACTGTAAGGAGGTAGCATATTATTAAATATCTAACCAATTCTAACTTTCAATTAACAGCATAGAGTTGAATAACAGAGAAAGAATATAAAAGAATTATGATTACTATAAATTGAATAACACAATTTTTTGAAGTTGTAAAGTGTACAAATTTTTTACCTCTTGAAATTACAGTTTCTAACCCAGTTCCATTAATAAAAGCTCGTTTGATGGTTTGCGTTTTAATATCTGTCCAATATAAACGTTCCTCAGATGCATCAAAGTCTATCACAGTAACGTCATCAATATCAGGGACTGTAAATGCCGTGATAAAGTTAAAATATGGATTGTCAATATCCACTCCTCTGATTTCAGAATGTCTTGCATAAAGAAGAAACTTTTTCATTTCTAGAAAAGAAATAGAAATTGTTTTTCTCTTATGAAGCTGACAAGCTTGAAACAGTCTAGAAATTCTAAAATATTACTTGATTTAATACATTTTAACTCCCCAAAATCATAGTCAATATTTGATGGAAACAATGCAGAAATAATGTATCTATTTTAAATTAAGATATTTAATAGAAACAAATGTAAAATGAGTTAGAATCATTACATCATCATTTTTATTTAGCTAGAAACACCCACATAATCTCAGTAATCAATTCTCAATGACCTTAGAATTTAAAAGTTGCCAAACTACATAAACTACTAGTATCCAATATGATATTTATTCTTTGTACATAATTACAATATTGTATTGCATTAAAAGCTTTTTGAGGGAATCTAAGAACATTTTTCCTATACTGTCATTGAATAAAATTAAACACTGCTATTAAAAATCTTGTATGTGTTTTTCCCATAAAAATTAGGGTTCAAATAATGTTTTTAGTGTAATTTCTTGTAAATTTATAGTAACCAACATTTTGAGGCATTATATTACTTTTACTTCCATAGATGCCTTCCTTGCACTGCATTTATAAAATATCAGAGCAAATACAAATACGAGCCACAGAAATTGTTTTTGTTGTTGTCTTTCAGATTATTGGTGTTGAGATATGTTATTATTGTGTAAATTAAAGCTACATGTACCTAAATTCCTGATTTTTGAATTTTGGTGAGTATATAT
The DNA here is from genome assembly GCA_963573385.1 of Cacajao melanocephalus. Lineage (NCBI taxonomy): Eukaryota > Metazoa > Chordata > Mammalia > Primates > Pitheciidae > Cacajao > Cacajao melanocephalus. The sequence goes on along the minus strand of CAUYLG010008432.1, from coordinate 1,865 downwards.
TTTTTTCTGTCCTTAAAATTAAGTAATTGTTTTGCAAATAAATAAAATGATTAATAAAAAGCACAAATTTTTATTCACAAAATTTATTTTTTAGTTTAAATGCATTGTTTAATGTGCGTTTTTTTTTTACAAATCTTTCCAAGTTACATATTTTACTTCATTTTTTCCTCTTTCAAGTTGATAATCCGCTACCAATTGATGCTAGAGTGACTTTAGAAGAGCAGATTAAAGATGTTAAGCACCTCTCTGTTATGCAGGTTACCTACATCATCATTTTCTGATAATGCACTTTCACTTACAAATCTTCCTGTTTTGCAGAGATAAACTCTGCTAACACACCAAATAAGAAAGTAGCAAGAAAAAAAAATGAATAAGGTAATAAATAGCAAAGTACAACATATCACATATTTAAAGAATTTGTCAGTCTCCCCCAAAGCAGATGAATCATCAATAGTGGCTGGAAATTTGCACCACCTTAAATATTTTTGAAAAAAATAAAAACTCATTCTGCTTTACTATGAGTAAAATCTGAATGCTAATATAATTTGAGAGAATTCAATTTTGTTTTTATTTTCAATTAGAACTGTAAGAAATTTACCATAGCAGGTCTTCTTGTCTGAGGAAAGCTTCATCAAGTGGGGGCACGCACATGCAGCACTCCTATTGTGATTGATCAGACACATGTGAGAGCAGGGGCCTTTGCCGTCATTAGCTTCACAAGGATTGGGAGCTGTAATTACACAGTGAAATATGAACAGTGAAGAAGGAAGAATGTATTAGGGAACCTCTGAGGTTGACAGAGGTTATTCACCTAATGATTCAAAGTAAAGTTTTCCTACATAGAACCCATTAGCAGGGTGATTAATATGACAGTAATAGACAATCATACACAGCAATTACATTAATAAAAACATTATTTCAAAGATAACTAAGAAAACTCCGTCAACTATCTCTAAGACAAATGGCAAGCATTCTGTTACTTAGAAGTAGTGGCTGGGTGCAGTTGCTCCCGCCTGTAATCCCAGCAGTTTGGGAGGCGGAGGCAGGCAGATCACGAAGTCAGGTGATCGACATCATCTGGCTAATACGGTGAAACCCCCTCTCTAGTAAACATGCAAAAAATTAACCAGGCATGCTGACACGTGCCTGTAGTCCCAGCTACTTGGGAGGCTGAGGCAGGAGAGTCGCTTGAACCCAGGAGGCAGAGGTTGCCGTTAGCCAAGATGGCGCCACTACACTCCAGCCTGGGCGACAGAGCGAGACTCCGTCTCAAAAACTAAACAAGGGCCGGCGCGGTGGCTCACGCCATTAATCCCAGCACTTTGGGAGGCCAAGGCGGGCGGATCACGAGGTCAAGAGATCGAGACCATCTTGGCCAACATGGTGAAACCCCGTCTCTACTAAAAGTACAAAAAATTAGCTGGGCGTGGTGGTGCGTGCCTGTAGTCCCAGGTATACGGGAGGCTGAGGCAGCAGAATTGCTTGAAACCGGAAAACGGAAGTCGCAGTGAGCCGGGATCGCGCCACTGCACTCCAGCCTGGCGTTATAGCAAGACTGTATCAAAAAAAAAAAAAAAAAAAAAAAGTAGATACTTTTTATGAATTTAGCCTGAGGGGTAACCAGGAATAATCATTGAGTTTAACAGAAAATAAACTAAGACTATAACCCAGACATTGGAAGTTCAGAGAGATGGTTTTTTGTTGTTTTTTTTTTTGCTGCCAGTTTCTTCTGCTATCTTTGTCCCAGAAGGATAGATGTTATTTTCTTAACCAACCTTGCAGATTCCCTTCTTGCCTAGGCGCACCACTTTTAAAGGCTTCCCTAGAAAACTGCTGTTACATATATACCTTTCCTTCAGACACGT
>CAUYLG010008431.1:0-44846 GCA_963573385.1 Cacajao melanocephalus | reverse complement strand
GTAGGGCTGCTGCAGTTTGCTGAGGGTTCACTTCAGGCCCTTTTTATCTGATTATCTGATTTGCTCCCGTGCCTGGAGATGTCACTCAAGGAGGCTGGAGAGCAGCAAAGATGGGTGCCTGCTCCTTCTTCTGGGACCTCTGACCTCAAGGGGCACCAGCCTGATGCCAGTAGGATTGCTTCTATACCAGGTGTCTGACAACCCCTATTGGAGGGTCTCACCCAGTTGGGTGGCATAGGGAGCAGGACCCATTTAACGAAGCACTTTGTCCCTTGGTGGAGAGGGTGTGTTTTGCTGTGGGAAAACCCACTAGTTTGGGTTGCCCAGATTCCTTAGAACTACCAGGAGGAGAGGCTAAGTCTGCTGATCCACAGAGATTGTGGCCACCCCTTCTTCCAGGGGCTCAGGCCCAGGGAGATCTGAATTCTGTCTCTGAGCCACCTCTGGCTGGAGTTATTGGAGATCCTGCAGGGAAGCCCCACCCACTGAGGAAGGATAGGCCAGGGTTGGGCCTGAAGAGTCACTCTGGCTGCCAACTGCCATAGCTGGTGTGTTGGGCTGTGGGGATACGTCTTGGGACCAAGCCATCTGGCCTCCCTAGCTCCAGCAGGGGAAAAGCACCTCCTGGAGCTATAGAAATGGGTGCCACCCTTCCCCCGCCCAGGGAGCTTAGTGTGTTAGACAGTTGTGAGTCCCAGTACTGGCTGCTGCACCTCTCCAAGGAGATCAACCAGCTTAGACAGCAGGCAGCTGCAGCTGGTGCTGGTTGCCACTCCCGCCAGGAGTTCAGTAGGCTTAAGCAGATTCCAGCTGAGAGGTTGTAAGAACTGGTGTGTACCAGGGTTGGGACGGTTGGCCTTGGTGGGATGGGTTTGAGAGTGGGATTTTCTGATTTGTGGGTTGCTCAGTTCTGTGGAAAAAGCAGTTTCCCTGGCTGGGTAGCACACTCACTCACCACCTCCCTTGGCTGGGGGCAGGGGATTCCTCTTCCCCACGTGGCTCTCAGGTGGGCCTCCACACCACACTGTTCTTCCTTCGTTCCATGGGTTACACCAGCCTTCTAGTTAATTTTGATGAGAGAACCTGGATTCCCTGGTTGCCAGTGAAGGATTCACATGCTTATTATGGTTTTTCAATGGTGGCCTCTGAGTGCCACTGCTTCTAGTTGGCCATCTTGGCCCCTCCCCCTGTACTAAATCTTGAAACAAGAAAATGGGGGTCTACGAGCTTTGTTCTTTTTTCAAGATTGTTTAGGCTATTCTGGGTCTCTTGCATTTTCATATGAATTTTAGGATCAGTTTATCAATTTCTACAAAGAAGCCCACTGGAATTCTGACAGAGATTGTGCTGAATCTATATATCACTTTGGGGTGTATTTCTATCTCAACAATATTAAGTCTTCCAATCCATGAACATGGGATGTCTTGCCATTTATTTCAGATTTCTTAGATTTCTTTAAACAATGTTTTGTAGTTTTCAGAGTATAAGTTTTACACTTCTCCCGTTACATTTATTTCTAGGTATTTTATCTTTTTTTTTTTTTTTTTTTTTTTTTTTTTTTTTTTTTTTTGAGACAGGGTCTTGCCTTGTCACTCAGGCCTGAGTGCAGTGATACAGTCATTGCTTGCTGAAACCTCTGCCTCTTGAGCTCACATGATCCTCTCACCTCAGCCGAGTAGATGGGACTATAGGCTCACACCTCCATGCCTTGCTAATTTAAATATGTATATATATATGTACATGTATATATATATATATGTATATATATATATACATATTTGTATATATGTATATATATGTATATTTGTACATATATGTGTATATATATATACACACTCACACATATATATATTATTATTTTTTTTTTTGGAGACAGAGTTTCACTCTTGTCACCCAGGCTGGAGTGCAGTGGTGCAGTCTTAGCTCACTGCAACCTCCGCCTCCTGGATTCAAGTCATTCTCCTGCCTCAGCTTCCTCAGTAGCTGGGAATACAGGTGCACACCACCATGCCTGGCTAATTTTTGTATTTTTAGTAGAGATGGGGTCTCACCATATTGGCCAGGCTGGTCTCAAACTCCTGACCTCAGGTGATCTGCCCACCTCGGCCTCCCAAAGTACTGGGAGTACAGGCATGGGCCACCATACCTAGCCATGTATTTTTTTTTTTTTTAGAGACGGAATTTTGCCATGTTGCCATACCTGATCTCAAACTCCTGGCTCAAGCCATCCACCCACCTAAGCCTTTCAAAAGTGCTAGGATTACAGGCAGGCATAAGCCACTGCAGCTGGCCAAGTATTTTATTTTTTAAATGCTATTGTAAATTGAATTGTGTTTTAAATTTCATTTTGGATTGCTCACTGTTAGTGTATAGAAATACAATCGATTTTTGTATATTGATTTTGCATCCTATTGAACTTGTTTATTATCTCTAATAGTTTTAAGTGGGTTCCTTAGGATTTCTATACGGGAGATCATGTTTTCTGCCTATAGAGATAGCCTGACTTCTCCCTTTCCAATCCAAATGCCTTTTCCTTCATTTTCTTGCTGGAGTCAGTTTTAGAGGTTCATTAACGGATTGCACACAGAGGGCTTGCTCTGCAGAGTAGGCTGGTCACTGGTTAGGCAGAACTATTGGGCCCATGGGAAGGGGTCGGCAGACAGGGCTCTATTTGCTCTGGACATTTGTCTCTTATCATGACGTTTCTCTCTTGCTGCTTTACACAGCTAAGGTAGTTTAAAGAAATCCCTAAAGAATAAGAAAACTTCCATGATCATGCCTGTAGTCCCAGCACTTTGGGAGGCTGAGGCAGGAGGATCACTTGAGGCCAAGAGTTCGAGACCAGCCTGGCAACATTGAGAGATCCCTGTCTCTGCAAAAATTAAAAAATTAGCTGGGTGTGGAGGTGTGTACCTGCAGTCCCAGCTACTTGGGAGGCTGAGGTGGGAGGATCGCCCAGACCCAGGACTTGGAGGCTACAGTGAGCTATGTTCATGCCACTGCACTCCAGCCTGGGCAACAGAGCAAGACCCTGTCTCAACAAACAAACAAACAAACAAACACACAAAAAAGAGATGGTTATGTGAAAACATGTTTATTTCAGCAATATGTAAGTTACTGCTCTGATTCAGTTCTGTATTAGCGAGCACTTCCCTCTGCCCCAATTTTCTGCTCCTCTAGCACACAGGGATGTTTATGTTAAAGGTATATCATATCTATGTATTTTTTCCTTTTTTGATTTCTCCATGGTATTGCAGCAGAAGCACACACGGGAATATGGAAAAATCTTCAAGTCTCACTTTGGTCCTCAGTTTGTAGTATCTATTGCAGACCGCGACATGGTGGCTCAGGTGCTCCGGGCAGAGGGCGCCGCGCCCCAGAGAGCCAACATGGAGTCCTGGCGGGAGTACCGAGACTTGCGAGGGAGAGCCACCGGGCTCATCTCGGCGTGAGTATGCGGGGCCGGGCTGAGCCAGGGGCTGGACGCCCAGGGAGAGCCCCTCCTCCAAAGCTGGGTTCCTAAAAGCCGCTCTTAAAAAAGCACAGAAACCCCCATGGAATGATGTCAGACAGCCTCCCTGTGTGATCTCCCGGATACAGGGGCCGCGGGGCCCTGCTGGGCTCTTTGTCTCCTCCTTTGTGCCGAGTTGTGCCGTCAGGAGCCAGGTGGGGTGACGCTGGCCTGGTGGTGGGCAGAGCGCTTCTGAAGCAGTGCTTTGTGGCTTTGGGCGTCCATTCAGTGACAACCGAGGCAGTCATAGCTCACGGCGACCTTGTCTTTGCATAGGGGAAGGAGGTGGTCACTATTTCAGGAAAATCCCTTTGAGGAGGGGCTAAGAACCTCCAGCCTTAGTCACCACGCGGCGATTTTCCTGTCTCATAGCAGACTGTGATTATTAGTTTTGAGCCAGCATCACCAACATCTCTTTCTTGTGCCTTCCAAGAAAGAGATCATGGCCCGTGGCCAGGCAGGGAGGCCCAGGGCGCCTGCCGATGCCCTGGTCCAGTTCCCATGGGGCGGGGCTTCTGTTTGCAGCTCTTTTTATATCTATGTCCTTATAGATGAATTGGGGAGAAATACAGCCACCAATTTATCAAGTAAGATAAATAAGAATCATGATCAGATGTCACCAGGGTCCCTCAATTTCCATCCTGAGGGAAATAATTAAACAGTACCTCCTGGATGTTCAGGCATAGAGGGCTGGAAGGCTGAGGCAGAATCTCTCTGCTGTCTGCCCTCTCAGCTGCAGGATCAGAAGCCTGTGTGGGTGCCCTGATGCCCTCTTGGGCTAAGATGGAGTGAGGCGGTGCTGGTGACTCCAGCACAGTGGACAGCAAAGGGAAGAACAGTGCCCAGACCCAGGCACCTGCTGGCTTAGCTTGAGTTCCTCAAAGCTGATCTGGAGGCGAGGCTTTTGAGTGCAAGTGGCCTCCTTGGGGGTGGGAAGCAGGGCAGGGATGGGAGGGAAGCCACGCAGGGTTGTGGAGGTGTGGGTGACGCTTGTGGGCAGTTGAGGCTCAGTCCCGCCATGACCCTCTGAGAAACTGCAGAACACTCTTCAGACCTCCAAGGGGTTCCCCCAGCGTCCTCCCCTTACTGGGGGGGAGTGTGCTGGGCCTGCTACCTGGGCGCCCTCTGAGTGCAACCAGGAGCTCCAAGGCCCCACACCCTGGTAACTGGCTGCAGTCACTATTTCTTTTCTTTTCTTTTTTTTCTCTCTATTTGGTTGGTATGTCTTCCTCCATCCCTCTATTTTGAGTCTTTGTGTAACCTTGCGTGTGAGATGGGTCTGGATACAGCATACTGATGGATTTTAGCTTTTTAACCAATTTGTCTGTCTGTGTCTTTTGATTGGTGCATTAGTCCATTTAAATTTAGGATTAATATTATATCTTTAAAGAAAAGAACTTTCAACCCAGAATTTCATATCCAGCCAAACTAAGCTTCATAAGCGAAGGGAAAATAAAATTTTTTGAGAACAAACAAGAGCTCAGAGATTTCATCACCACCAGGCCTGCTTTACAAGAGCTTCTGAAAGAAGCACTACACATAGAAAGGAACAACCAGTGTCAGCCATTCCAAAAACATACCAAAAGATAAAGAGCATCACCATAATGAAGATACTACATCAACAAATGGGCAAAACAGCCAGCTAGCATTAAATGGCAGTATCAAACTCACATATATAAATATTAATCCCAAATTTAAATGGACTAATGCCCCAATCAAAAGACACAGACAGGCAGATTGGTTAAAAAGCTAAAATCCATCCGTATGCTGTATCTAGAACCATCTCACATGCAAGGATACAAAAAGACTCAAAACAGAGAGATGGAGGAAGACATACCAACCAAATGGAGAGAAAAAAAAAACAAAAACCAGAAGCTGCAATTTTAGTCTCTGATAAAACACATTTTAAAGCAACAAAGACCATAAGAAACAAAGAGGGACATTACATGGTGGTGAAAGGATCAATGCAACAAGAAGAGCTAACGATCCTAAATATATACGCACCCAATACAGGAACACCCAGATACATAAGGCAGGTTCTTAATTACTTACAAAGAGACTTAGACTCCCACACAATAATAGTCGGAGACTTTAACATTACACTGTCAATATTAGACAGATCAACGAGATAGAAAACTAACAAGGATATCCAGGACTTGAACTCAGACCTGGAACAAGTAAACTTAACAAACATTTACAGAACTCTCCACCCCAAATCCATAAAACATACATTTTTCTCAGTAGCACATTACACCTATTTTAAAAGTGACCACATAATTGGAAGTAAATCATTCGTCAGCAATCGCATAACATTTCACAGGTTTAAATAAAATATTGGTTGGCTGCTTGTTTGTTATTTTCATCCCTTATTCTTTCCTGTCTCATTGTTAAGCACAATTATTGGCATAAAAGAGGTTTTTAATACCCATTTCTAGACTGCATCCTAGCCTGGGCAATAGAACAAGAATCCCGTTCTCTCTCCCTTTCTCTTCCTCTTTCTTTCTCTCTTACATTCTTTGTTTTTTTTTTCTTTCTTTCACTCTTTCTTTTCTCTCTTTTTCTTTCTTTCAAAAAAAAACTTTTTTTCATTTACATATAAAAATCAAACTGTTAAAAGTAAATACTTTGTGAGACTGAGAGCATCACATTAATAAAAGTTACATATGCCTAGTAAATTTGATCAAGGCAATAACAACGACATTAATTCCTAATATCAAAACTGCAGAGGCAACCACCACTAAAAATTTTACAGACTCTAAAATCATAAGATGATATTATGAATAATTTACTGCCAATATGTTTAACAACCCAGATGAAATGAACAAATTTTTTTCAGCACACACTTTTGTCTGCTGAAACTGGTACAGCAAATGTGGAAAATGGAATAATGCATTTATTGAAGAAATTCAAACAATAATTTAAAATGTTCTCTCAAAGAAAACTTGAGGCACAGATGACTACACAGTTTAGTTTATGTTAGAATAAAACCAATTCTCACGAAATTTTTCAGAAAGCAGAAAAGAAAGAAATATTTTTCAACTTATTTTATGAGGCAAGCACAGTCTTGACAAAATAGCCTGAGAAGAGTATTACAAGCAAAGCAGATTAGGCACAGTGGTGGCTCACACCTGTAATCCAAGCACTTTGGAAAACTAAGGCAGGAGGAAGTCTTGAGTTTAGAAGTTTGAGAGTAGTCTGGACAGCAACACAGTGAGACCCTGTCTCTACAACACCAATTTTAAAAATTAGCAGGGTGTCATCATGCATGCCTGTAGTACCAGCTATTCTGGAAGCTGAGGCAGGCGGATTGCTTGAGCTCAAGAGATGGAGGCTGCAATGGATTCATGATCATGCCACTGCACTCCAGCCTGGGTGACAAGAGTGAGACCCTGTCTCAAAAAAAATAAAAAATTAAAGAAAGAAAGAAAAGCAAATTATAAGCTCATATCACTGTAAACATAGATGCAAAAATCCTAAAACAAAATAAAACTAAATCCAGTAATTTTAGAAAAGGATAATCCATCTGACAAAGTAAGATTTATTTCACACACATGGTGAGACTAAATTTGAAAATCAGAATATAATTGACTATGTGTGTGTGTGTTTGTGTGTGTGTGTGTGTGTGTGTGTGTATGTACACATTTACATACTCATTTGGATGGATTCAGAAAAAGAATGTAACACTTTAGTAATCATGTATTATAAAAACTCTGACACATTACTTGATAAAGAACATGTAAAATAAAGAAAAATTAAAACTAACATGCTTCTTAATGTTAAAATGTTAAAAGCTTTCCTCAATATGAGGATATCTACTTGTTATAACTTCTTTTTTTACCTTATGCTGGTAATGTTACCTATATCATAAGTCAGGGAAAAAAAATTAGGTACAAAGAAAAAGAAATAAGTAAAATGACATTTTTTTTTGCAGGTGCCACAATTTTATGTGCAAAGTACCCAAAACTAACAAAAATCAAGCTCTTTGAACTAACTAGTGGATTTAGGACAATCACGTGAATGAAGGTTAATATGGAAAAATCAATTATATTTTAACATATTACCAAAAAGCTATTCAAAAGTTGAATTAAAATAAAAATATCATGCACAAAAACATCAACATAATAGTGTCTGTATATAAATTTAATAAAACATGTGAATTACCACTAAACTGGACACTTCAAATCATTATTAAAAGAAACTAAAGCAGAATATAATAATTAGATATACTTCACTCATATTTAGAAAGATCCATTATTGTTAAGAAATAAATTATTTTCAAATTCATCTATAGATTCAATATAATTCCAAGCAAAAAAACAGCAACCATTTTTTGTGTGTGGAAACATAAAATACTTTAAAATTCATATAGAAATTGAGGGACCTGTCATACCCAAGATATACTTCTAGAAAAGAAAAGTCACAGATACACTACATCCAACTGTGACTCATTATAAAGTAATTAAAATAATAGGGTGTTTGTGCAATAATAGGAATAATAATGGAACAGAATAGAGGTCCAAAAATAGACCCTCAAATCAAATGTCCTTTAACTTATAACAAAAACATCACAGTAATTTTTCAAGAAAAGATGCTGTGGCAATTGAATAAAAATTTTTAAAAAATGAACCTTGCCTGTGTATTATACCAGTCATCGAATTAATATGAGTTGGAGCACAGGCTCAAATACAAAAGGCAAAGCAATTAGTTTTCTAGAAGAAAACATAGAAACACATATTCATGACTTAGTATAGAAAAAAATTACAATAAATTTGACACAAAACATTAATCATCAAATAATCTATAAACTAGAGTTTAATAGAATTAAAATTCTTAAATCAAATGTATAATTAAAGTAGTGAAAGACAACTCACACACTGAGAAAAGGCTTCCATAATATGTAATATCTAATAAGAAACTGAAGACATCTAATTCAATAAATATGAACAGATTATATATTTATATGAAAGATAAGACTAGAGCAGATATTTTATAAAAGTAGATATCCAAATACACATATAGGAAAATGCTGCATATTGCCAAGAAAATGCAAATAAAAGCCCCCCATGTAACTGCACACCCAAAAGAATAACTATATATGAAAAGTCTGACTACATTAAGGGCTGTTGTCATTACAGAATAGCTGAAACAGAAATTCCATATTTAAGTATATTCTCAATTTAAATGAAATATATGAATATTTTAAATGAAAATATATGATCACAAGATTTAAATAAAATCTTCATAACACCATATTTACAATAGCTCCAAGTACTAAACAATCCAAATGTTTATCAAAAGGAAAATGAATAAATAGATTATGATATTTTCAAACCCTGAATTACCACCCAGCAGGAAAAGTAATACACTCTACACTCAACAACATGGATGATGTATTAACATTTTGTTGAGCAAAAGAAGCTGCACAAAGAGTACCTACTGCATCATTAAATTTATATGAAAGTCAAGAAAATGCACAACTAATTGATAGTAAAAGAAAATCACACTACCCGACTTCAGACTATACTACAAGCCTACAGTAGTCAAAACAGCATGGTACTGGTACCAAAACAAAGATATAGACCAATGGAATAGAACAGAGGCCTTGGTAGCAACGCCACTCATCTAACCATTTGATCTTTGACAAAGCTGACAAAAACAAGCAATGGGAAAAGGATTCCCTGTTTAATAAATGGTGTTGGGAAATCTGGATAGCCATATGCAGAAAACTGAAACTGGACCCCTTCCCTACACTTTCTACAAAGATTAACTCCAGATGGATTAAAGATTTAAACATAAGAACTAACACCATAAAAACTCTAGAAGAAATCCTAGGCAACACCATTCAGGACATAGGCACAGGCAAGGACTTCATGACTAAAACTTTTGTTACCAAAAGCAATGGCAACAAAAGCCAATATAGACAAATGGGATCTAATTAAACTTAAGAGCTTCTAAACAGCAAAAGAAACAATCATTAGAGTCAACAGGCAACCAACAGAATGGGAAAAACTTTTTGCAATCAACCCATCTGACAAAGGGCTAATATCCAGAATCTACAAAGAACTAAAGGAGATTTACAAGGAAAAAAAAAAAAAACCCATTCAAAACTGGGCGAAGGAAATGAACAGACACTTTTCAAAAGAAGACATATATGTAGTCAACAAACATATGAAAAATGCTCATCATCACTGGTCATCAGAGAAATGCAAATCAAATCAAAACTACATTGAGATACCATCTCATGCCAGTTAGAATGGCAATCATTAAAAAATCTGGAAACAGCAGATGCTGGAGAGGATGTGGAGAAAAAGGAGCACTTTTACACTGTTGGTGGGAGTGTAAATTAGTTCAACCATTATGGAAGACAGTGTGGCGATTCCTCAAGGATCTAGAAACAGAAATTCCATTTGACCCAGCAATCTCATTACTGGGTATATACCCAAAGGATTACAAATCATTCTGTTATAAAGACACATGCACACATATGTTCGTTGCAGTGCTGTTTATGATAGCAAAGACTTGGAGCCAACCCAAAACCAAACACCACATGTTTTCACTCATAGGCAAGTGATGAACAATGAGCACTCTTGGGCACAGGGAAGGGAACAACACTCACTGGGCTAGGTTGGGGGTTGGGGGGAGGGGAGAAGAGGAACAGTGTAGGGGGCTTGGGAGGATGGGGAGGGATAACACTGGGTGAAATGCCTAATGTAGGTGAAGGCGGGTGCGGGGCGGTGTGGATGGAGACAGCAAATTACCATGGCATGTATATACCTATGCAAAGCCCAAAGTATAATAAAAAATTTTTAGTTCAATAAATAAATAAATAAATAAAAAGAAAATCACAACTATAATATACCAGTTAACTTTTACTAGAATATCATTGATTGGGAAAGATAGGTAACTTTATGGGGTTCAGGAAGTGTTACATATCTTGTTCTTGCTCATGTTTACATTAACGTGTAACTATGTAAAATTTACTGACATGTAGATTTACAGTAGTATATTTTGTACACTATATTGTTTACAGTATATCTCAATATCTAGGAACAAATGCTTTTTAAAGGGATGAAAAAATAATCACCAACAAACATAACAGAAAGAAATGTGTCTCATTAACAGCATCTCCTGAACAAATCTGAAGACAATTGATTCACTTTGTGACCCGTTGTAGGATTTATTGAAATCTCTTTCCTTATTTATTTCACTTGCAATATCTCATACCTCACAGTTCAACAGAACTTCTCTCTAACCCTCCCTTACATCTCTTCCAACAAAGAAGTTGGGTTAACTCCTGTTCTATTTTATCACCACCCATATTTCTACTTATATTTCTATGTATATGTTATTGTCTTATCTCATTTGTTTTGTTTTACACCCAGTTCTGCTTGGTTATACAAATTTTCTATCTTCTCAACATTTTTTGTTCAGTGCTGATTTATCATTACACCTTTATATTATGGCCTTCAAAATTTCTTCCCAAAATAGAGCAGAAGTAGGTTGAAAGGAGTTTCTCACGTGCAAGATTAAGATAAGTTGTCTGTCAGAAATGTTCTTTTAAAAAAACAAGCCTTAAATAAGATGGGTGTAAACTCCATTTCAAAACAAACTTTCTCTTCTAAGTGCTCCAAGTAAGGATGGGTAAGATAATTCAACTAAGATATATCGTTTCCAACCTAATTTTTAAAAAAATCTTGCCCACATCAGTTCATTGATGTAAATTATTAAAATACTTTTGCTGAATTTCTAATGTCCTACAGCCTAAAGATATAAAGGATATTCTTGGGAAACAAATTAGAGGTGATTTTTATTATCATTTTAATTTATAAACCTTCACTCCCTAGAGCTAGAGGGTTATAGGGTTATTTGTCATAATAGTTTCTCCGACTCTAAGTTCAGAAGATATGATAAATTATTTAGAAATTCATGCTACAGCCTCTATATCCTATAGTCTGGCAGCATGAATTAACCTCCTCCTCTAGGTTAATTCTGTGGCAGTATCATTAAGAGTCCTTGGATCAGGAAGACCTGATGCAGAGACAGACAAAATGATGAATACTGGTGAGTCCTCTTCTTTCTACTCAGTGACTAAATTTGGAGACTGCATACTCAGACATGCTTTTGTGATTGAAATTAAATTTGTATGAAATTTTAATATTGAGTTCTGAATACAATAGATAAATTTGAAGACTTGGGATTTTCTTAACTTTGATTTCATATAAACCATATAAACAAAAGTGATAAAATTATCAGTATCAGAATCCATACAATTCACAGCTCACTGATAGGATATAGAGTCTGTAGCATGTTTTCCAGCTTAATTTAACCCCACCCTTTGATTCTTCTAACACATGTTAACATTTGACTCTTAGTCTGACACTTATTCCTCATGCAAATCTAATTTAGTCTGAATCACTAAGGATGAAATCTGAGTATTAGCAATTTTTGAAGTTTTCATAGGTGATTCTCAGTGAGGTTATATTGATGCCTGAACCCCACCCCCAGCATCTGTGATGCAATTAGTCTGAGATAGAGCAGGACATGACAATTTCTAAAAGCTCCCTATGTGCTTCTAATGTGAAGCCATGTTGAGAGCCACAAGGCTAATGGTATTATAATCTTAGTGATGGATTTACTAGCAGTAAATTGATATCTGTGACAATTCTGCCCTATCTGGCCTTAGCATATGCCTGATTATTTTGAGGTTTAAAGGAAAGAGGCTCAAGAATATTAAAAGTTCTCAAAAATCAAATTATGACAAAATACTAGAAATAAAAAGCATTATGGACTGAATCTTTGTGTCCCCCTTTCCCCCAAATGCATTTATTACAGCTCTAACTTTCAAGGTGATAGTATTTGGAGATGGGGCATTTGGGAGGTGATTAGGTTTATATGAAGTCATTAGGATGAGAACCCATTATGGGATGAGTGTACTTATAAGAAGAAGAGAGTAGAGCTCTCTATCTCTACCACATGAAGATATAAACAAACAAACAAACAAACAAAAACAGTTGTTTGCAAACCAGGAAGAAGAACCTCATCAGAACCTGACCATGTAATACAAAGAGCATCTGCTACAAAAGGATAAAGGAGGAAACATAATTTTCTTAATGGAGTATCTATGTTAATTTGAATCACACATACAAACATACACCCACACAAACAACAGAAAAAAACACAAAATTTTAAAGTATAATTGCATATGAGAACTTGAGGAAGACAATTATCAGTGACACTACACAGAACTTTCTGAAATAATTGAATATTGAATAGATAAAAATATGTTTAAAAGATTAAAGAAGGGACATGAAGTGAGGGAGGGTCCTAAAAATGTTTTCAATAATGCCTTTGAAAATGTTGAACAATCAAATACTTTGCTGGTTACTCACAGAGTTAGGAGAAGTAGATAATTCCTCTACAGATATAAATAAATTACAGAGAAAACTGGGACTCCTCAAATCCAGTTTGTTTCTGTATAATGAACAATAATATTAAGAACAAAATGTGTGCAACTAACATTGCTATAAGGAAACTGAAGTCCAAGACATGTTAGGAGATTATAGGATAGCTCTTAGCCAGTCTGAATGATTTTAGGGACCGATAAGGCCAGAGAAATTCTAGATGTAAAAAGAGTGTGCAAGTAAGATTGATGCATTACTGAAATAAAAGCATTCATTCCCCAATTCATTTAAAAATATATATGTTAATTTAGAAGAAAAATATTCAGTCGATTCATATTAGTAATCTTCATTACTGGTCAAGATTCTAACATGGATTATATTTTAAAATCAAACTATACATGTACATAGTTTAAGGTTAACTAGTCTAACTTGTAATAAAAAATGATGCTTCTTCTTATTCTCTCCTTCCCCATTTTCCTCTTTCTGAAAGCAGCCAGTTTCAACTTTTAATTTATACTTGAAGCATTATCATTATATTTACAAATGACATGCTTAAATTGCTACTTTTAGATTTTGCCTATTTCAAGCATTATTAACTCACTCCACCACCACATTGCCTCCATCTAACTCATAAGTCATTTTAATTGTTTTACACTTTTGATGTTTTCACATGGTAATTTTGTTAGAGTACTATTAGACGTTTATATGTTATGTCAATACCCTTCAAAATGTAGTCCTTTGCATGCATGATTACTTTTTCTTTTCTGCATTTTGTCCTCCAACTAGTAATGGTTTCATTATATTTGCTTAGTTTCCTTTATACATATTATTAATTCAACCCCAAACTGCCTAAATATTCACTAAGAATATCCAAATATATCAGATAATCTATTTCATCTTCTGAGTTGCTCCAATCTGAGCCGCTTGCAATTTTTTTAACCTAGTTCATGGTTGTCATTGTAATGTAGTATTTTACTTTTATTCTGGAGATTTTTCTTAAACTTCTGCTATTTTGAAAATCCTTTTTCTAAGGTATCATATTCTCCCTTTCTTAGATTACTCCCTCATATTTATGGAGCATATCTCTTTATGACTCCCAGAGAAATAGTACATGGGAGATGTATTTCTTGAGAATTCAGATGATAAGAAAATGTCTGAATTCTACTCATCCTTTTTATGACAGTTTGTTAAAGTATAGAAGGATAGGTTGGCAATCAGTTTCAGTTAAAATTTTGAAATCATTGTAATGCTGCCTGGCTATTACTGAAAAGATTTGTCATTTTCTTTTCAAATCCTTAGTTTGTGTGTGGTTTCTGTTTCATTTACTTACTTGTGTATTTATGTATTCATTCATTTGTTTGTTTGATACAAGGTCTTGTTCCGTCCCTCAGGCTGGAGTGCAGTGGTGCAGTCACAGCTTACTGCAGCCTCAACCTCTCATGCTCAAGTGATCCTCCCACCTCGGCCTCCCAAGTAGCTGGACTACACATGCATGCCCCCTCACCTGGTAAATTTTTGAATTTTTTCTAGGGACAGTGTTTTGCCCTGTTGCCCTGACTGATCTTAAACTCCTGGGCTCAAGTGATCTGCCCACCTCAGCCTCCCAATGTGTTGGGATTATATAGCCACTGTGTCCAGCCCGTAGACCATTTCTTGTGAAGAAAACATAGCTTTCTGATCTTGCTTTATGAATGCAATAAATTGCATTATCTATTTAAGAACATTAACGGATTTGTGGGGAGGGGATTTCATTTTCTAAGTTCCTCAAAATCTCTGTTTCCTCCACGTTTGGTTGCTTGTGTTCTGTTGATTTTCTTTCAGTTTTTGCCTCTGCCTTTTTTTGGAAGGTCTTTTTCTGGTGTACAATGAAGTTGTTTGCTCCTAGTTAAGAATGGGCCCTAACAGCCACATGAAAGCTCTGAGTCTATGGACTGTACTTGCTAACTATGTAATTTTAATGTGGTGTATCTAGCTTAAATTATTATTTTTTTTTTGAAGAAAGCCTTGGTTTCTCTATCTTCAGGTTCTCCTCTTGGCCAGAACAAATATACCAGAGAAGATTCTTCCAACATCTTCTAAAATCTTTGGAACAGAATAGGAATAGCAGATTCTAGATATAAGTATTAATTTGATCACTATGTTTTCAGTGTTTTCTTACCTCAACAAAATGTTCGCAGTGTATTCAAGCCCAGAATCCACACACACCACAAAGCAAATTTCTAATACTCCACCAGAGTGAAGAAGAGGATCTTTTACCCAGTCCTGTTCAGGAGAGTCCTTGCTGTAAGCCTTCATTTCAGCAGACCCGGCTCTTGTCCTTTTCTGGCAGTGATCTTTCATGCAGGGTAAAGAGTTTGCAGGATACAGAGAATATGTCTTCTTGGAGCTTATGACTCCTCTTCTAGATCATCGTTTGGAACTTTTTGCCTAAATGACACTACACCTACTCCCAGTATTGATTTGGGCCTGATATTGCATCTCAGCCTCAATTCCATTCTCAAGAGAGCAGATGGTACAAGCTCCCAGGTCTGAGGGTTGCATGCAAAACTTACACAAAATAGCTAGCATCCTCACAAATGTGGATGTGTCACCACTAACCATGTGAAGTGGAGTTAGGTAAGAAAAGAGAAGGGGACAGGACTTAGGTCTAAGGCAAGGCATTGCTTTTTCTTCACTGCCACATTCCAGGGCAAAACTCTAAGGAGTCCATTAATGCTAGATTCATATCTGGACATCTAACTTGTTATAAAAGCATATGTGTTAAGGTAAGAAGATAAAATATGATTACTTAACAGCTTTTGCTGCTTCATTTAAAGTTTTTAAATAATTTATGCTAAATTAGACAAATGTCACATGGCCTGTATTGGTTTGCTAAGGCTGCCCCCACCCACCCCCACCTCCACACACCAAAAACTAAGTGCATTAAATAGCAAAGATTCATTTCCTCACAATTCTGGAGAATAAAAGTCTAAGATCAAAGTGTTGGAAGGTTTGGCTTCTTTCAAAGTCTCTTTTGATTGCTTCTGAAGCTTCTCTTCTGAAGCCTTGGCCTGCAGAGGCTGTCTTCCGACCATGTCCTTGCATGGTCTTTCCTCTGTGCATGCTCATTCTTGGTATTTCTTTAAATGTCTAAACTTCTTCTCCTTATAAGGAAAATAATCTTATTGGATTAGGGCTTACCCTAATGGCCTCTCCTTAACTTAATCATCTCTTTAAAGATCCCATTCTCAAATGCAGTCACATTCTGAGACAATAGGGCTCTGGGTTTCAATATATAAATTTTGAAGGGACACATTTGAGCTCATTAAAGGAGATCCATATGAACCCTTTTCCTGAGTACTGCAGTTGTTAGAAACAGGCCCATATTAGCTCATTCTTTTAGTTTTAGACCTACATATAACATGACTTCTAAATGTTCTTATTGCCAATGATTCCTGAGTCTTGCAGAATTCTGCAACATAATTTTTGTTTCTTTTCAATGTTTTATTTCATTTTCTTAGGTGATCTAATTCAGTTACATCTTATTTATATGCCTTTCATTTTACAGTGTTTTGATGATTCTATCTCCGTTTTCATTCCACTTTTTGTCTTGTTAGTTAGGCATCTTAAAAGATTCCCATATATTGTTTAAGTGGGTCAGAAAACATAAAAGCAAATTCTTAGGTTCAAAATAATGTTTTAGTATGGAAAGTCAGATTCTTTCTTTAAACAGTATTTATTTTAGATTTAAAATGATTCATTGACTATGAGTTTTCTTATTAAAGAAATAAACCATTTACTGTAGATGATCCTTAAAGTTTTTCCTGGTTTCACATTTTTTATTCATAAACAATTTAGAGGAAGATTATACTTACTACTGCTTCAGATATGCAGTCAAAAAAGACTTTATCCCCAACCTAACCTTGAGAACAAGCTAAATAATCTTCAAAATCATAGTTTCTTTATGACCATAAAGAACTGAGATCAGAAATAAATGAAAATTAAAACAATAAACACAGAATAAATAAAATAAATAATAAAAACAATGTCAAAATTAATGAACCTAAAAAAAAGAAACAGAAAACTATTTTAAAAAGAAAAAAAATCAATACTAAAGGTTGGTTCTTTGAACATTTCAGTAAGACTGATAATCTCTTAACAAAATTGAAGAGAGAGAGAATGATAATAAGAAATGATAAAACCAATTAACAAACCCTACAGATATTAAAAAGGCAATGAAAAATTTGCTAATAAATATAACTTACACAAAGCAAATATTGAACAACTCACCAAAATTAATACAAAAAAGTCTTAGCCCTATATTTAATAAATAAATTAAGTTGTACTTTTAGAATCCCCCACAATAAAAAATCCAGCCAAAGGACTGCATTAATTTTAACATTTAAAGATATAACATAAATACTAGAGAAATTATTTTAGAAAATAAAGAAGGTAGAAATACACCTTCTTTTACAAAATTGGCACTACTCTGGTAGCAAAACCAGATAAAGACATTTGGAAACAAAAATTAAATTGGATGGATCTCATTAACATAGACAAAATATTAACTAAATGTACTTTTGTCACACTGAATATATTAAAAGGAATTATATATTGTAATTTTAACTGTGTGAGGTGTATTCCAGGAATTTGATGTTAATTTAATAAAATCAATATACCATAATTTACTAAATTAACAAAATAAAAAAGAAAAACTATGTGATAATTTCAATAAATGCAGAAAATAATTTTTTAAATGTCAATTGCTTATATCTATCACCGACTAGGAATAGAAGAAAATTTCTCTACATGGCAAAGCAAATCCACAAAATGTTGAACATGATATCTGAGAGTGAAACATTAAAATATTTTCCCATGAGATTTGGAAAAAGACAAGTATGTTTGCTCTCATCACTCATATTGGGCATTGTATTAGCTTGGTGCAAAAATTTTTGCATTTAAAAATAAATTGCAGTTTTTTCCAATAAAAATAAATACTAGAGGTCCTAGGCAGGGAAAGAAATTGATAGAAGGAACTAAAAATCCTAGACAGAAAAGGAAGAATTAACTAAGATTTTTATTCATAGAAGGAATATTTTGTACATAAAAAAACCCAAGAAAACTGCAAAGAACTAATAAAATTATTAGCTGAATATAATAATGTCTCAGATCACAAAGTTAACAACCAAAATAAATTACCTTTTTATGTAATATCAACAAACACTTGGAAAATAAAATTCAAAACACAATTCCAGTTAAAGTAACATTCAAAAACATAAAATGCTTGCTTACAGTTCAATGTAATAAAAGATACAATTCCAGCACTTTGGGAGGCCAAAGCAGGTAGATCATGAGGTCAGGCATTTAAGACCAGCCTGGCTGAGATGGTGCAATCCCATCTCTACTAAAAATACAAAATAATTAGCCAGGCTTGGTATCACGTGCCTGTAATCCTAGCTACTCAGGAGGCTGAGGCAGAGAATTGCTTAAACCCAGAATGCAGAGGTTGTAGTGAGCCAAGATCGCACCACTGCACTCCAGCCTGGGCAACAGAGTGAGACTCCGTCTCAAAAAAATATATATATATTCCTATGTTTCTGATTTTCTTTTATTTTCTCTTTTTTTTGAGACAGGGTCTCTCTCTCTCTGTCACCCAGGTTGGAGTGCAATGGCATGATAACATCTCATCAAAGCCTCAATCTCCCAGGCTCAAATGATTCTTCAAATCCAGCCTCCCAAGTAGGGGGAACCACAGGCAAATGCCACCATGCCTAATTTTTGTATTTTTTGAAGCAATGAGGTTTCACCATGTTGTCCAAGCTGGCGTTGAACTCCTGAGCTCTGGTGATTTACCCATCTCTGCCTCCCAAAGTGCTGGGATTATAGGCGTAAGCCATCACACCTAGCCCATTCTTGATTTAAAAAAAAAAATTTAAAAATCTAAATACATCTAAAGATACAACATGTGCAGGTTTGGACGACTCAGTATTATTAAGACGTAAATTATTTGCAAATTGATCTAAGAATTTAATAATCCAAATAAAAATTTTTGCAAACTTTTTTTATAGAAACTGACAAGTATTCTAAACATTTGATGTATATTAAGAAGAACTAAAACAGCTAAAGCAATATTCACAGTGAAGAAGTGAAGGGAAAGATGGCTGACTAGGTGCAGACAAGTGGAACAAACAGTTCCCACCAAGGGACTGGGATGACTGGCATACTTTTAACAGATCTCATAGTAATGAGATAAGGAGAATGAAACCAACTTGGAAAATATATTCCAGCATATCATCCATAAGAACTTCCTCAACCTAAATAGGCCAACATCCAAATTCAGAAAATGGAAAGAACCGCAGTAAGATACTCCAGGAGAAGATCAACCCCAAGACATATAATTATCAGATTCTCTGAGGTCAAAATGGAAGAAAAAGTAGTGTTAAAGGCAGCTAGAGAGAAAGGCCAGGTTACCTACAAAGGGAAGCCCATCTCCTCTCAGCTGGTACCCTACAAGCCAGAAGAGATTGGAGGCCAATAATCAACATTCTTAAAGAAAAGAAATTTCAACCCAGAATTTCATATCTGGCCAAACTAAGCTTGGTAAACAAAGGAGAAATGAGATCATTTTCAGACAAGTAAATGCTTAGGGAATTCATTACCATGAGATGTGTCTTATAAGAGCTCCTGAAGGAAGCACTAAATATGGAAAGGAAAGACCATCACCAGTCACTACAAAAACACACTGAAGTACACAAACCAGTGACACTGTAAAACAACCACAGAAAATTAACAAAGATATACAGGACCTAAACTCAGCCCTGGATTAAGTGGATCTAATAGATAGGTATAGAACACTCCACCCAAAAAAAACAAAATATACATTCTTCTTATCACAACATGACACATACTCTATAATTAATCACATAATCAGAAGCAAAAACTCCTCAGCAAATGCAAAATAACTAAAATCATAACAAACAATTTATTGAACCAGAACACAATCGAATTAGAACTCAAGACTAAGAAATTCACTCAAAACCACACAATTACATGAAAACTGAATAACCTGTTCCTAATGATTTTTGGGTAAATAACGAAATTAAGGCAGAAATTAACAAGATATTGGAAACTAATGAGAATAAAGATATACCAGAATCTCTGGAACAAAGCCAATGCAGTGTTAAGAGAGAAATTTATAGTACTAAATGCCCATCTCAAAAATTTAGAAAGATCTCAAGCTAACAGCCTAACATCACAACTATGAGAACTAGAGAACCCAGAGCAAACAAATCTTAAAGCTGGCAGGAGACAAGAATAACCAAAATCAGAGCTGAACTGAAGGAGATCGAGGCCACAAAACAAAACTAAAATCAAATAGTAAATAATTCAGGAGTTGTGCGGTTTTTTTTTTTTTTTTTGGAAAACAAAAATAAAATATATAGACTTCTAGCTAGACAAATAAGGAAGAAAAGAGGAAAGATTTTAATAAACACAAGCAGAAGCAATAAGGGGGACATTACCACTGACCCCCACAGAAGTACAACAAACTTTCAAAGAATATTATGAACACCTTTTCCCACATAAACCAGAAAATCTAGAAAATGGATAAATTCCTGGACACATACACCCTCCCATGACTGAACCTGGAAGAAATTAAATCCCTGAACAGATCAATAATGAGCTCTGAAATCGAGGCAGTAATAAATAGCCTACTTCCATAAAAAGCCGAGGACCAGAGGGATTCACAGCTGAATTCTACCAGATGTAAAAAGAAGAGCTGGTACCATTCCTACTGAAACTATTCCAAAATTGAGGAGGGACTCCTCCCTAACTCATTCTATGAGTGTTGTACCTGAGCAAGTCAAGGAATGCGCCACACTCTGAGACTGAATTATGAGTCCTTTATTATGTCAGTGACTGAGAGGTGGCTAACGCCCAAAATTCTCTCGGCCCCTAAGAAAAAGTTACGTGGTCTTTTATACCCTAGTTTTAAAACGGAGGGAGAACTTAGCTGAAGAAAATTTTTCACAAAAGCAGAGTAAGCAAAAAGTTAAAAGATAAACTAGTACATGAGAAATAAAACAATGCCAGGTGTGAGGGGTAAAGCTGTCATGAAAGACATACAACTTATAGATAATGGGGGAGCTCTGGGCGTTCGACAGCACCTGCATTCCCAGGCTCTGCTGGTACCACTTAACTCAGCCTCTTATCAGCAAATGCATTCCTGGAGGTGCCCAGTGTCAGCCTGCCCCAGCTACATACTATAGTTACATACTTAATGGTGGGAAAATAACTAAAATGAAAAAGCTAAGATGGAGTCTGTCCAGTTCAAGAAGCTAACATAAAGCCTGAACAGCTTTTCGTCCGAGAAAAAGAGAGAGCTAGTTTTAGCTGGCAAAAAGCAGGTTATCACATTAGGTCAGCATCTTCCTGGCAGAAAGACAACAAATCAAGAAAACTGCAGGCCAATATATTCTTGTTGAAAATGAATGCAAAAATCCCCAATAAAATACTGGCAAACTGAATCCAGCAGCACAGCAAAAAGCTTGCCCACCACGATCAAGTAGGCTTTATCCCTGGGATACAAATTTGGTTCAACATATGCAAATTAATAAATTCGATTAATCACATAAACAGAAGACAAAAAATACATGATTACTTTTTCAATAGATGCAGGAAAAGCTTTTGATAACATTCAACACCCCTTCATGTTAAAAACTCTCAATTAAGTAGGCATTGAAGGAACATATCTAAAAATAATGAGTCACCTATGACAAACCCACAGCTAACATCACATTGGATGAGCAAAAACTGGAAGCATTCCTCTTAAAAACTAGCACAAGACAATATATGATTGAAGTTTTAGACATGGCAATCAGGCAAGAGAAAGAAATAAAGTGCATCTAAATAGGAAGAGAGGATGTCAACCTATCCTTGTTTGCAGACAACATAATTCTGTATCTACAAAACCCCATAATTTCTTCCCAAAAGATTTTGAAGATGATAACATTAGCAAAGTTTCAGGATACACAATCCATGTGCAAAAATCACTAACATTCCTATATACCAACCACACTCAAGTCAAGAGCCAAATCACGAATAAACTCCCATTGACAATTGCCACAGAAAGAATAACATTCCTAGGAACATAGCTAACTAGTGAGGTGAAAGATCTCTGCAAGGAGAACTACAAAACACTGCACAGAGAAATCAGAGATGACATAAACAAATGGAAAAACATTTCATGCTCATGGATAGGAAGAATCAATATCATTAAGATGGCCATACTGCCCAAAGCAATTCATAGGTTCAATGTTATTCCTATTAAACTAGCAATGACATTCTTTGAATAACTAAACAAAACTATTTTAAAATTCACACAGAACCTCAAAAGAGCCCAAATAACAAGGAATCCTAAGCAAAAAGAAAAAAGCTAGAGGCATCACTCTAATCACTCTACCTGACTTCAAACTATACTACAGAGCTACAGTAACCAAAACTGCATGGCACTAGTACAAAAACAGACACATAGATAGATCAATGAAACAGAATACAAAACCTAGAAATAAGGCTGTACACCTACAACTATCTGGTCTTCAACAAACCTTACAAAAACAAGCTATAGGGAAGAATCCCTATTCAATAAATGGTTCTGGGATAACTGACTTGCCATGCACAGAAGACTAAACCTGGACTCCTTCTTTACACAATATACAAAAATTAAGATGTATTAAAGGCTTAAATGTAAAACCCACAATTATAAAAAAACTCTGAAATACAACCTAGGCAATACCATTCAGGACCTAGGCATGGGCAAATATTCCATGATGATGATAACAGAGGCAATTGCAAAAAAGGCAAAAATTGACAAATGGGATCTAATTAAACTAAAGAGCTTCTGCACAGCAAAAGAAACTATCAACAGAGTAAACAGACTACACACAGAATGAGAAGAAATTTTTGTAAACTATGCATCCAACAAAAGTCTAATATCCAACATCTATAGGGAACGTAAACAAATTTAAAAGAGAAAAACATACAACCCCCTTTAAAAAGTGGGCAAAGTATATAAACAGACACTTTTCAAAAGAAGACTTACATGTGGCTGACAATCATATGGAAGAAAGTTCAGCATCATTGATTCACACAAGTGAGATGGTATCTATTAAAAAAAGAAAAAATAACAGATGCTGGTGAGTTGTTGAGATAAAGGAGCACATATACACTGTTAGTGGGAGTGTAAATTGGTTTAAACATTGTGAAAGACAATGTGGTGATTTCTCAAAGACCTAAAGATAGAAATACCATTTGACTTAGCAATTCAATTACTTGGTATAAACCCAAATGAATATAAATAATTCTATTATAAAAACACATACATGCATATGTCCATTGCAGCACTAGTCACAAAGACATGGAGTCAACCTAAATTCCCATCAGTTACACATTGAATAAAGAAAATGTGGTATATATACACCATGGAACACTCTGCAGCCATGAAAAAGAATGAGATCATGTCCTTTGCAGAGACATGGATGGAACTGGAGACCATTATCCTTAGCAAACTAAGGGAAAAACAGAAAAATAAATAGTGCATGTTCTCACTTATGAGTGGGAGCTAAATGGTGAGAACACATAGACACATAGAGGGGAACAACACATACTGGGGCTAATAGGAGGGTTGGAAGAAAGAGAAGATCGAGAAAACTAGTTACTGAATACAAAGCTTAATACCTGGGTGTTGAAATAATCTGTACAACAAACACCAATGACAGAAGGTTACCTCTGTAACAAACCAGCATGTACCCCTGAGCTTAAAAGTTAAAAAAAAAAAAAGTAAAGAAAAATGTTGAAGAAATTATTCTAAGTCTTACTTTAAACTTCCAGTAATCAAGATAGTGTAAGACAAAATAGATCAAGCGAAATAACAGTGTCCCAACATAGAGTCACACATTAACAAATGAAATTAGTTTTTATTATGAGATCAAATCAATTTAATGGAGAAAATAAACAGTCTTCAAAGAATAGCGGTGCTTGAGTAACTGGAAACCTGTATTGTAAAAAAAATGACCTTCAGTTCTTACTTCATACCATACATAAAATTTAATTTGAGATGAAAAATAAATCTAAATGCAAATGTTAGTACTATAAAGCTTGTAGAATAAAACATTAAAGACGGTCTTCATGACCTTGGGGAAGGCAAATGTTTTTAAAAGCAGACATTGAAAGCATTAACCATAGGGAATAAAATAATAAAGTGACTTCATAAAATTAAAAATGTCAGCCTATCAAATGGTACCATTAAAAAATAAATAGGCAAGTCAAGACTGAGAAAAATATCTAAATTACATATATTTTACAAAATATTTTTATTTGGAATATATAAAGAATTTCTACAACTGAATAATAAAAAGATAATTCAACAATACAGACAAAACACTTTAATAGATATTTCACAAAAGAAGATACATAAATGGCCAATAAGCAATCCTAGCCATTAGGGAGATGGAATTAAAATTACCATGATACACTACTATATACCTACTTGTCAGGCCTCCATGTGCAAGCCCAGACCCAGAAAGTCTGAAGTCCTGCCTGCCTCAGCTTATCACCCCCAACCCCCTGCCTGCCTTCACCATTATCTCTGATCACCCAGCAGAGCTTTCCCGGACATAAGTTTCCCCTCAGCCCACCCTGCCATCTTAACTGTTATTATGATAATGTGAATACTCCTCACCCCACCCTACCATCTTAACTACTCTTATCCCACCCATCATTGTAACTAAATTTATGGTAATGTATACTCCTTGCCCCTACCCCTACCACTGTAACTGATATTACTCTGTAACTTTCCACTGCCCACCCTAAACCTATAAAACTAACTCCTATCCTACTGTCCTTTGCTAATGCCCTTTTCGGCCTTAGTCCACCTGCACCCAGGTGAATAAACAGCCATGTTACTCACACAAAGCCTGTTTGTAGGAGGGGTCTCTTCATTGAAAGGGCACGTTTTTAACACTGCTAAGATCACTAAACCATAAAACAGACAGCATTAAGTGTTGGCAAGGACTTGCTGTACTGGAACTGTCAGACATTGTTTTGGAGAGTGTAAACATGTATAAATTATTTGTAAATTGTTTGGTATGTTATTAAAAATGTAAATACACATCTACTCAAAGTCCTAGAAACTTCACTTTTATGTATTTTTTTCTGAGACGGAGTGAAAACATGATCCACTAAAGCCTTGCATGCCAATGCTAATAGCAGTTTTACTCATAACAGGCACACTAGAAACAGCCCAGATGGCCATTAACAGAACAATGAATAAACTATCTTATATTCATGCCATGAAGTAATACTCAGCATTAAAATGAAGTACTGTTAGACTTAACATGGGTCATTCTCAAAAATATTCTGCCAAGTGAACAAAGCTAGACAATACAGAATACATCTTTTATCATTTCATTTCTATAAAGTTTTAACACAGGCAAAATCAATCTATTTTGATGGGAATTATATCATTGGTCACTTTGAGGGAGTAATTCAATGGCAATGGTATGGTGGAATTTCCGGTGCCATAAAATGTTCTGTCTTAGTAAGAGTCAAGTTAAATATGCGTGTGTGTATCTATCTACCTATCTATCTATCTATCTATCTATCTATCTATCTATCTATCTGTCTGTCTGTCTCTCTCTCTGTATATATATCTGTCAAAAGATATACTTGAGACTTATGAATTTCATTTTAGGTTAACTATACCTCAATAAACTTAACACTTTGGGATGAAAGAAGTTAAGGAATAAATCAAAAGAATTTTGGGGCTGAGTGCCTTAATAGTAGTATCTAAAAATAATCTTATATATTATCATTAACTTAGCCTATTACATTTTAAGTATAATAATGGCACCTACTTATAATTTTTAAATCCACCAATAAATTATCAAATAGTCTTTGGAAGCATTATATATAACATATTACATATATTCATAATATTTGGCATATAGTATTTATATTCTCATTCTTAAAATTAAATGAGAGGAAAAAGTAAAAAAAAAAAATTGAAAAAAATAGCAGCACAAGAAAAGGTATGGTATTACTAAGCATACACAGACTCCTTTATTCTTTCAGCACTGACCTAATCTATTATGGTTAAACATATTATCACCTATGGGGGCTTTATAACAACAACAAAAAAAAGACATAAAGTAAAAAGTTCTTCCAGACCTAACTTAATTTAGGAGTAAATTCGACACAAAAAATTCTGTATATGATTATTTGCCCAAATTGATGGATGTGACAAATATGTAGAGAAAAAATAAAAATTAATATTCACATCAGTGTTTTTGTTTTGTTTTTATAAATGTACATATTTTTATATACATACATTTATACATGTATGCATATTACATATATTTTTATGTACACATATATGTGTATATATATTTTTATTTGTTTGAAGACTTAAACTAAACTTTCAAGCAGGGGATATTATAGTGAAATATTTTTCCTCTGGTCTCAAGAAACTACCTTCATCAGTCAATCGGAACAAGATCCCTGAGAAGAGGGTTGTGAGATTAGTGTGTGGGTCCCTAGATTAATGTGTCCATAAAAGATATATTCAGACTGTCAATACAGATCATTTGTCAAGAGTGTTCAAGGTTATCATTTGGCAACTAATACCACCAAAAAAGGTAAAGTGCAAGAAAAATTATTTGACCTTACGTTGCTGACTTTTTAAAATGGAAACAAATGGTTGTCAAACATCAGGATGCTTCAAAAATGACAGACGTGAATGAGATAACAATCTTGAGTAGATGCACAAACAGGAATTCTAATCACTGCCAATCCCCACAATCACATCACTGTGCATACGCTGTGAATTTCATCTTTCTTCTCTTTGAATATCACACTATTATGTTTCATCTGTATTAAAATAAATTAGGTAAATTTGCTCTGTTGCCCTTTCTCATTTTCTTGAGTATTTCATTTCTTAAAACAAATGAAAATATGCTGTGATCATAATGCATGACAATATAACTCAGAAAATAGAAACTGATCATTTAAAATGCTTTCATGTTTCATTTATGAGAAGACATTTTTGTACTGTACATGTGTTTCTGTGGTACCTGAATAAATGGCATCTTCTATCAATATTTAATTGTCACCTCCAGGATTCCTAGATTTGGGGAGCTATAATGAAATATATTTCTTTATATTCTACAAAAGAGACAGAAAAGTTATGCTGCTTCCAGTAACATCTTAAATAAATTTAGCTGATCCACTAAGTTATTTTTCTCACCTATAAAGAGAAAGCAAATAATTTTAACCATATGAATACTTCTGTTTAATTTTTGTTTTTTAAATGCTCATACACAAACTTTATCAAACTAAATGAAGTAAAAAATGAAAGTTTCATTACTGGTATAAAGTGATTTTATAGTACCAACAAAAAAGCAACGAACTACAAGCAAATGCATAAGAAGTGGAAAGTCAGATACTTATGTTCCTTTCTCCATCTCTCTCTTCTGTGCTTCTCTCCAGGCACCTACTCAAATTTCCTCTCACTGTGGGCAAGTTTCCTTTGCTTTCCCAGTTTACACATGGCACAACATGCCCATCAGAGTCAAATCTATGTGGAGACATTTTGGCTTTAAGCCAACTTCTGTAATGACTTGTTTCAAATGTCCTTCCTTGAAGGGTCAATAAAATCCCCTTGCTTCCAGGGAGCATGTATGCAGAAACAGTAATCAAGGACATCAAGGCAAGGCCTTGTAGGCTTTGTAGGGCCTGGCTGGGTCCCTAATACATTTCTGCACACATTGACAAATCCAAGCAACTCTTATTATCACTTAAGTATGAGCTATTTGGGCTAAGGATAACAACCTTGTTCACGAATCACAGCTTATAAGCAACCCTGCAAATATGTTTTCTATTCTATGCGTTACTGGAAAGTTTTTAGACACAGAGAAAAGATTTGTATAAAGAGAAATTTCATAAGAGGAAAAAGATGTCACTTTTAAAATCAAATCATCAACTTTAGGTTAGGACAAGCAATTGCTGATGGTAATTCTTGGTAGTATATAGCCTATTTAAATAGTTTTTCATTAGATGTTTTGAACCAAATTCATCATTAGTAATTTTAGAATTTGGTAAAGGCAGTTAAGATTATTTTGGACCCTGAATCTATACTGAAATAAATTGGCTTCATCATTCTAACTGTGACTATTTACCTGAGGACTGTGTGGCTTACGTCAGTGAAAATTCTCAAAGATATTGAAAATAACTGAAGTAATTCCAGTATATAATGGGCACATCATCAGCTGCATTCCATTCCCAGTTAAACAAAATGAAGAGATGTTTCCTAATCCTTGTACTAATATATGACCCCGGTACTAATATATGGCATTGTCTTCATAGATTTGCAATAATTTACATAACAGGATGCATTAGTTGGAGATAAATATATTTTATCTATTATATCTACATGCTGAAATTATTTGATTTGCTGACTTGTATGTGTGCTTCTCCAAGGCAATAGCATTTGCTCCTACTCATTTTCCCATCGTATTTCTAGTATGCACCAGATGTGGAATATCCAATTCAAGGCTGACATGTTTTTGAAGAGAATGCATTTACAGCTCATGGAATAATGCCTTTGGCTATATACACAAAAAGGGATTTTCTAATGAAATAATATCACTCATATATTTTAAACAAATATTAATATCAGTTTACCCTAAGAGGGTCTACAAATGGCTCTCTGAGGCATACGTTTCACATACTTTTATCCTTAAAGAGAGCAAAAGAAAAAATGACCTAAGCAAACAATGAATATATTACAATTTAATATACATTTCATCAACATTTTCTCTTTCCTGGGTTAAAGAAAGTGATCTGTGAAGTGGTGCATATATCAACTTAATACCTGGGAATTTTTATAATTTGGATTTGATGAGCTAAATATTGCTTTTGAACTGTTGATGACGAAAAACTTTAAAAAGTATTGAAAGACAGTTCTTTGAATTATTTGTATGTGTTTTCAGCACTTAGAATAGGAGTAGTTGGCATTTAATAGTTATGTCTTAATTTATTGAATGAGTGAAGGCAAAGGGAAATCAAAAGGACATTTACTTTACAGAACTGTTTTCAACTTCTGCATCACAAATACATGAGACATAGCTGTATTGAAAAAGCAGCCTTTGAGCACTCAAAATGTCCCATTATAAGCGTCCTTTATCTAAGTGCTGCATATATTCTATTCCTCAGTCTTCTTACTCAAATTAAGGATAAGTGTTACTCATTTTTTAATTTCTATTTACACCTTCCAAAATTTTGATTAATGTGGACCTAAATTTTATCCCACAAACAATCACCTGTCTCTACCTCTGAGACTCACAGATCCTCTAAATTAAATTGGGAAAAGGGTAGAAATTCAAAGAATTAGTCACCTCCAATGACTTGCCACATTGCTGGTTCTGTGTTTGGCTTTTTTTATTCTGCTAGGAAAATTTTTGCAAATCTGTTTTTTGTCTTTACCAAGAATTGTACTTGTTCTCTTGGGCTTCACTGAAATGGTATAAACTTTTAACAGAGCTTGTAGATTGAATAACACCAGTCAAAGCTGTTATGAATTCCAAGATATTCAGGTCTTTCAATCACACTTAAAGTAAACTAGATGCCTTAAAAATGTGTTGTTTAGACATATTTGGTTTAGTATTACCAAAGGCATAATGGAACGTTTAAAAAAATACATTTGAGACAACGAAGTAGAAAAAAATAAAAACTAAGTTCTTGTTTATTAGAAATAAACATTTAAAAAACAGAAGTTCAATCTTAATTCTACTCCATTTTGAGCATAAATTAGTTATGTTTATTATTGTTTTATTTTTCATATTTTTTATCTCTGAATTAGCATGCAGTTTACAGTCATTTTCAGCTAAGTGGATTTGTGAAATAGCTGACATTTTCCGAACAAGGAATGCATCATAAAATTTGCAGTGTATATTAAAAACCTGGAAGAAAATTCTAGGGATATTTCAGATCATAATTTTAGGAAATGCTGCTCCACCAATGCCTCTGATGGAGCAAACACAGCACCATACTCTGGGAAAACATGGAGACCAACAATTCATAATGGAAAATTATTCAGAAGAGTTAGACTTTGGTAAGAAGTTCTAAAAAAAAAAAGCTTAAATTTATCTTGCATATATTTTGCAAAAAAGACTTGATTTTATATTTCTACACTTACAGCTTCTTACATTTATGTCCACAGTAACCAGCATACTTAGTAAAGTAGCCTTCTATGTGCCAGGTATTTTTTATATATTTCTATTATGGTAATAATAATATAATTTAGATATCATTAGACACATTTAGATATCATTAGACACATTAGATATCTAGCTTAGAGAATATAAATAAATTGCCAAAGCTAATAGTGAATAGTGGTTCTGGAATGTAGTCTCAGTTTTTTGAAGCTCCATCGCTTATATTATGCTGTCTTTCACATACTAAAATTATTACAGGAGGAACTGACCATTCATTAATCTTCTAGTAATTATTAATTCCTTGGCAGCACCCTCAAATTTAATCGGACAAATGTCGACTAAGAAACTATTGTGTTCATTTCTTAAACAATTAATTATTTTTTAAATTGAGCAGCTACTATCTGTCAGACATAGCTCTAAATGCTGTGTATACAGCAATAAACAAAACAGCTCTTATGGAGCTGACATTCTAGTAAGAAAGGGTCAAAGTATGAACAAAACATACTTGGATAAAGACAGAGCCTATGCATAAAAATAAAATAAGGAAGAGGAATAGGCAATCTGAGCTGGGGAGGGTCTTGCAATATTACACACGGTAACCAAGTCTCATAGAGAATGTGGCACGGGAATAAAGACTTAATGGAGGCAACAGAAAAACTGTTAGATTTATCTGTGGAAAAGACAGGTGAGCATCAAGAGTAAGGTTTTAAAATTTAAGTAGCTGACACATTTGAAGAACAAGATAGCAGTCTGGCTAGAGGAGAGTGAGTTAAAACTAGTTATACTGAATGAGGTTGGAACAGCAATAGAAGGAAGGGGGTACTGGTTAGGTCCTTAAGAACTTTCTTGTCTATTACTCTGGATAAGATTAAAAACTACTGGAAATTTTTAAATAGATGTGTATCGCAGGGTGACTTAGATTTTTAAAATTACGACAGTGGCTGCTACTGTGTTGAGAATAGATTGAGAAGAGTAAAGACGAAATTAGGAAGACAAAGTAGAAGATTTTTGGCAACAAACCAGGTGAGGGATTGATAGTAGGCCTGGGGAAGTGATAGCAAGTGAAGATAATAATATGTAATTGGATTCTGGATATACTTTGAAACTAGAGCCTAAATTATTTGCTAGTGGATTGAATATGAGATGTGAGCAACATAGAGCAGTAAAAAAATCACCCTTAAATTTTTGGATTGGAGAAGTGGAAAGTTGTAGAAGATATTTATTGAGATAAAGGCAACTGCAAGAGGAGCAGATTTGGGGACAGGGTAATCAGGAGCTTAGATTTCAGCATGTTAAATACCTATTCAATATTCAATAGAGCATAAAGTGGTCAGTAGGGAAAAAGACTGAATTTCATGGAAAGAATGGAGGTAGAGATATAATTTTGGAAGTCATCGGATGGCTTGTAAAGGCATAATACTAGAGGAGACCTTCAAGGAAGCAATTTGCGGTGAGGCCAGAGGACACTCAATATTTAATGGTTAAGGAGAAGAATTAGGAATATGCAAAGGAGACTACAAATGAAAAGCTAGAGAAATGTCCAATGAATACGGTATTGTTGGAGTCAGCTGACAGTTGTGGCTCCAAGTAGAAGAGAATGAACTATGATATATGCAGCTGATAAGTTAGAGGAAGGTTTAGAATTGAATCTGGAATTTAGCAATGTAGAAATTGTCAATGTTGATAAGAGAAGCTGGCGGAATGGCAGGGGTCAAAACCTGATGAAAGGTGGTCCAATGGAGAATAGGAGATGATCTGCACATAGTATGTACTGAAAACTGTTTAAGAAATTTTGTAGAGAATCAGGTAGTGGCCGGAAGTAAAAATGGGATAATGAGATGGCCAGAAATTTTGTTATGCTCAGGATGTATAAAGTACAGGCCCATTCTCAGTAAATATAGGTCTTTATTTTTTTAATTTTATTTCTTATTAAAAAATGGATATATAGGCAGAACGTGCAGGTTTGTTACATAGGTAAACACGTGCCATTGGTGCTTTGCTGCACCTACTGACCTGTCCTCTAATTTCCCTCCTTTCGCTCCCACCCACAACAGGCCCTGGTGTGTGTTTTTCTCCTCTCTGTGTCCATGCGTTCTTACTGTTTAACTTCCACTTATGAGTCAGAACATGTGGTATTTGGTTTTCTGTTCCTGTGTTAGTTTGCTGAGGATGACGGTTTCCAGCTTTCATCCATGTCCCTGCAAAGGACATGATCTCATTCATTTTTATGGCTGCATAGTGTATTAGTACCACATTTTCTTTATCCAGTCTATCACTGATGGACATTTGGGTTGGTTCCATGTGTTTGCTATTGTAAACAGTGCTGCAATAAACATTCATATGCATGTGACCTTATAGTACAATGATTTATAATCCTTTGGGTTTATACCCAGTAATGGGATTGCTGAGTGAAATGGTATTTCTAGTTCTAGATTATTAAGGAATCACCACACTATTTTCCACCGTGGTTGAACTAGTTTACATTCCCACAAGCAGTGTAAAAGTGTTCCTATTTCCCCAAAGCCTCAACAACATCCATTGTTTCTTGACTTTTTAATAATCATAATTCTGACTGGCATGAGATAGTATTTTATTGTGGTTTTGATTTGCATTTATCTGAGGATCAGTTATGTTGAGCTTTTTTTCATATTTTCTGGACATGTAAATGTCTTCTTTTGAGAAGTGTCTGTTCATATCCTTTGCCCACTTTTTGATGGGCTTGTTTAGTTTTTTTGTAAATTTGTTTAAGTTAATTCTGCATATTAGATCTTTGTCAGATGGGTAGACTATAAATTTTTTTCTCCCATTCTGTAGGTTGCCTATTTACTCTGAAGATAGTTTCTTCTAGTGTACTGAAGCTCTTTAGTTTAATTAAATCCCTTTTGTCAATTTTCACTATTGCTGCAATTGCTTTTGGTGTTTTTGTCATGAAGTCTTTGCCCATGCCTATGTCCTGAATGGTATTGCCTAGGTTTTCCTCTAGGGATTTTATGGTTTGGGGTTTTACATTTAAGTTTTTAATCCATCTTGAGGTAATTTCTGTATAAGGTGTAAGGAAGGGGTCCAGTTTCTATTTCCTGCATGTGGCTAACCAGTTTTCCCAGTATCCATGTATGGAATAGGAGATCCTTTGCTTGTTTTGTCAGGTTTGTTGAAGATCAGATGGTTGTAGATGTGTGGCATTATTTCTGAAGTCTCTGATCTGTTCCATTTGTCTATGTGTCTGTTTTGGTACCAGTACCATGCTGTTTTGATTATTACAGCCTTGTAGTATCGTTTGAAGTCAGATAGCATGATGCCTCCAGTTTAGTTCTTTTTCCTTAGAATTGTCTTGGCTATACAGGGTCTTCTTTGATTCCATATTAAATTTAAAGTCATTTTTTCTAATTCTGTAAAGAATGTCAATGGCAGTTTTATGGGAATAACACTGAATCTATAAATTACTTTGGGCTGTATTTCCATTTTCACAATATTGATTTTTCCTATTCACAAGCATGGAATGTTTTTCCATTTTTTTGTATTCTCTCTTATTTCCTTGAGCAGTGTTGTTGTTCTCCTGGAAGAGGTCCTTCACATCCCCTATTAGCTGTATTACTAGGTATTTTATTCTTTTTGCAGTGATTGTGAATAGGAGTTCATTCATAATTTGGCTATCTGCTTGTCTTTTGTTGTGTAAAGAAATATTTGTGATTTTTGCACATTGATTTTGTATCCTGAGACTTTGCTGAAGTTGCTTATCAGTTTAAGAGTTTTGGGGCTGAGATGATGTCGTTTTCTAAATATAAATTCATGGTGTCTGCAAACAGACAATTTGACTTCCTCTCTTCCTATCTGAACACACTTTATTTCTTTTTCTTGCCTGATTGCCCTGGCCAGAACTTCCAATACTATGTTAACTAGAGTGGTGAGAGAGGGCATCCTTGTTTTGTACTGCTTTTCCAAAGGGAATGCTTGCAGCTTTTGCCCATTCAATATGATATTGGCTTTGGGTTTGTCATAAATAGCTCTGATTATTTTGAGATATGTTCCATCAATACCTAGTTTATTGAGCATTTTTAACATGAAGGGATGTTGAATTTTATCAAAGGCCTTTCTACATCTATTGAGATAATCATATGGTTTTTGTCTTTGGTTTTGTTTATGTGACGCATCCATGTTTATTAATTTGCATACATTGAACCAGCCTTGCATCCCAGGGATGAAGCCAAATGATCATGGTGGATAAGGTTTTTGATGTTCTGCTGCATTTGCTTTGCCGGTATTTTATTGAGAATTTTCACATCAATGTTCATCAGGGATATTGACCTGAAGTTTTCTCTTTCTGTTGTGTCTGTCAAGTTTTGGTATCAGGATGATGCTGGCTTCATAAAATGAGTTAGGGAAGAGTCCCTCCTTTTCAATTGTTTAGAATAGTTTCAGAAGAAATGGTGCCAGTTCCTCTTTGCTCTTCTGATAGAATTTGGCTGTGAATATGTCTGGTCCTTGGCTTTTTTTGGTTAGTAGGCTATTAATTACTCTCTCCATTTCAGAACTTAATTTTGAATTCCAGGTTCTGGATTCATTGATTTTGTAGTTGTTGTCTGTTTATTTGTTTGTTTTGAGACAGACTCTTGCTCTGTCACCAGGCTGGAGTGCAGTGGCACAATCTCGGCTCACTGCAAACCTCTGCCTCCTGGGTTCAAGTAATTCTTCCACATCAGCCTCCCGAGTAGTTGGGACCACAGGCACATGCCACCATGCCCAGCTAATTTTTGTATTTTTAGTAGAGATGGGGTTTCACCATGTTGGCCAGGATGGTCTCGATCTCTTGACCTCATGAACCGCCCACCTCAGCCTCCCAAAGTGCTGGGATTACAGGAGTGAGCCACCACCCCCAGCTCACTGATTTTTTTGGAGAGTGTTTTGTGCCTCAACTTCCTTCAGTTTAGCTCTGACTTTGGTTATTTCTTGTCTTTTGCTAGCTTTTGAATTAATTTGCTCTTGCCTCTCTATCTCTTTAAATTGTGATGTTAGGATGTAAATTTGAAATCATTCTAGCTTCCTGATGTGAGCATTTAGTGCTATAAATTTCCCTCTTAACACTGCTTTAGCTGTGTCCCAGAGATTCTGGTACCTTGGTCTCTTTGTTCTCATTGGTTTGAAAGAACTTCTTGAATTCTGCTTTAATTTCATTATTTACCAAGGAGTTATTCAGGAGCAGGCTGTTCAATTTCCATGTAATTGTGTGGTTTTGAGTGAGTTACTTAATCCTGAGTTCTAATTTCATTGCACTGTGATCTGAGAGACTGTTTTATATAATTTCAGTTCTTTTGTATTTGCTGAGGAATGTTTTACCTTCCATTATGTGGTCAATTTTAGAATAAGTACCACACAGCACTGAGAAGAATGTTTATTCTATTGATTTGGGGTGGAGAGTTCTATAGACATCTATTTGGTCTACTTGATCAAGAGATATGTGCAAGGCCTGAGTATCCTTGTTAATATCCTGTCTCGTTGATGTGTCTAATATTGACAGTGGGATGTTAAAGTGTCCCACTATTATTGTGTGGGATTCTAAGTCTGTTTGTAGGTCTCTAAGAACTTGTTTTATTAATCTGGGTACTCCTGTATTGGGGACATACATATTTAGAATAGTTAGCTCTTCTTGTTCAATTGTTCTTTTTACCATTATTTAATACCCTTTTTGTCTTTTTTAAATCTTTGTTGGTTTAAAGTCTGTTTTTTCAGAGACTAGGAATGCAATCCTGCTTATTTTTTTGCTTTCCATTTGCTTGGTAAATTTTGCTCCATTCCTTTATTTAAGACTATGTGTGTGTTTGCACATGAGATGGGTCTCTTGAATACAGCACACCAATGTGTCCTGACCCTTTATCCAATTTGCCAGTCTGTATCTTTCAATTGAGGCATTTAGCTCATTCACACTTTAGGTTAGTATTGTTACATGTGAATTAGATCCTGTCATCATGATTCTATTTGGTTATTTTGCACACTACTTGATGCAGTTTCTTTACACTGTCCTTGGTCTTTATATTTTGGTGTGTTTTTGAAGTGGCTGGTACTGGTTTTTAGTTTCCATATTTAGTGCCTCTTTTAGGAGCTCTTGTAAGGCAGGCCTAGTGGTAACAACATCCCTCAGCATGTGATTGTCTGGAAAATATTTTTTTTCTCTGTCACTTGTGAGGCTTAGTTTGGCTGGATAGGAAATTCTGGACTGAAAATTCTTTTATTTAAGAATGTTGAATATTGGCCCCCAATCCATTCTGGCTTATAGAGCTTCTGCTGAGAAGTCCACTGTTAGTCTGATGTGCTTCCCTCTGTAGGTGACCTGGCCTTTCTCCCTGGCTGCCTTTAACATTTTTTCCTTCATTTTGACCTTGGAGAATCTTATCCTTGTGTGTCTTGGGATTTATCATCTCGTGGAGCATCTTAGTGGTGCTCTCTGTGTTTCTTGAATTTGAATGTTGGCCTGTCTGCTAGGTTGGGGAAGTTCTCCTGGATAATACCCTGAAGTGTGTTTTCCAGCTTGCTTCCATTCTCTCTGACTCCTTCAGGTACTCTAATAAATTGTAGGTTCAGTCTTTTTATGAATTCCCATTTTTTTTTTGCTAATTTCCTTTTCATTCCCTTTTCTCTAGTTTTGTCTGTATGCCTTATTTCAGTTGATGGTCTACAAACTCTGATATCCTTTCTTCCACTTAGTCAATTTGTCTATTGATACTTGTGTATGCTTCAAAAAGTTCTTGTTCTGTGTTTTTCAGGTCCATCGGGTCATTTATGCTCCTTTCTAAACTGGTTATTCTAGTTAGCAGCTCCTCTAACCTTTTACCACAGTTCTCAGCTTCTTTGCATTGGGTTAGAACATGCTCCTTTAGCTCAGCGTGGTTTTTTATTACCCATCTTCTGAAGCTTACTTCTGTCATTTCATCCATCTCATCCTCTGTCCAGTTCCATACCCTTGCTAGAGAGATGTTGTGATCATCTGGAGGAGAAGAGGCACTCTGGCCTTTTGAGTTTTCAGTGTTTTTTTTGTTGATTCTTTCTCATCTTAATAAGTTTGTCTAGTTTTAATCTTTAAGGCTGTTGATGCTAGGATGGGGTTTTTGTGTTTGTTTTGATGGGGCTTTTGTTGTTGTTGTTGATGCTATTGCTGCTTTCTGTTTGTTTTC
Source organism: Cacajao melanocephalus (assembly GCA_963573385.1). Lineage (NCBI taxonomy): Eukaryota > Metazoa > Chordata > Mammalia > Primates > Pitheciidae > Cacajao > Cacajao melanocephalus. The sequence continues at coordinate 7,522 of CAUYLG010008431.1, read as the reverse complement.
CTTTCAATGGTCAGGTCTCTTTTCTGTGGAGCTGCTGTGGTTTGCTGGGGGTTCACTTCAGGCCCTATTTATCTGGTTCACTCCCGTGTCTGGAGATGTCACTCAAAGAGGATGGAGAACAGCAAAGTTGGGTGCCTTCTCCTCCTTCTGGGATTTCTGACCTTGAAGGTCAGCAACCTGATGCCAGTAAGATTTCCCCTTTATACAGTGTCTGACAACCCCTGTTGGAGGATCTCACTCAGTTGGGTGGCACGTGGAGAAGGTGTGCTTCACTGGGATTAAAGCCATTCTTCTGGGCTACTCAGATTCCTCAGAAGTACCAGGAGGAAAGGCTAAGTCTGCTCATCCACAGAGACTGGCTGCCCTTCCCCCTAGAGATTCAGGCCCAGGGAGATCTGGGTTCTTTCCCTGAGCCTCTGGCTGGAGTTACTGGAGTTCCTGCAGGGAAGCCCTGCCCAATGAGGAAGGATGAGTCAGCATCAGCCCTGAAGAGGCACTCTGGCTGCAGTCTGCCACAGCCAGTGTGTTGGGCTGTGGAGGACACATCTTGAGACCAAGATGTCCAGCCTTCCTGGCTTCAGCAGGGGATCAGTGCAGCCTACAGCTATAGAGGTAGATGCCGTCCTTCCCTCAGCCAGCAAGCTTAGCATGTTAGGCAGTTGTGAGTCTCAGGGCTGGCTGCTGCCCCTCCGGCAAGGAACTCAAATGGCTTAGACAGCAGGCAGCCACAGCTGTGGGGCTGGCTGCCCCTCCCCATGGGAGCTTAGTAGGCTTAAGCAGATTCCAGCTGAGAGGCTGCTGAGAATCCACATGGATCAAAGGTTGGGACACTAGGCCCTGGTGGCGTGGTTTCATGAGTGGGATCTTCTGCTTCGTAGGTTGCACAGTTCCATGGAAAAAGCATGGTTTCCCCGGCTGGATAGCACGCTCACTCACTGCCTCCCTGGTTGTGGGGAGAAGACTCCCCTGCCCTGTGTGGCTGTCAGATGGGCCATTACACCACACTGTTCTTTTCTCCTCTCCAAGGATCACGCCAGCCTCTTAGTTAGTTCTGATGAGAGAACCTGGATACTCTGGTTGCCAATAAAGTATTCACATGCTTATTATGATTCTTTTCAATGGGAGCCTCCGAATGCTGCTGTTTCTAGTTGGCTATCTTAGCCCTTCCCCCTCAACCATAGGTCTTTAATACCTAATTAAGGACCAGAATAAAATCATTATCTCCTTGGGTAAATAATAACATAGTCTATTTAAAACTAAATAAAAATATTCAGTAGTCTGTGCCCAGAGTAAATGGAACAATTGCTATGGGAAGTTGGATAAGGGTGGCTCAGGTCAGTTCCAAAGATTTCATGGAAGAAGTATAGCAGCAACTGAGCAATGGCATCACAACCTGCCTGAGCACATGGAAGGAAATAGCTGTACTGCTAGGTTTGTTCAAAAATTGTTATAAGACATTGAAATTAATATCTCCAGTTTTGACAAATTCTAAAAGACAGCAATCATTTCTCTTGCTCTCAACATTTTCTGTAATTTGTCCAACGTGATCCACCCGAGGCCCAGCATATGTCATTCCACCAGACAGATTGCAGATGCGGTGGCCACAGGCACTGGGTATTGATGCACCAAGTCAGTTCCACATGAGAAGATGCCAGCTCTCTTCCCAATGAGCCAGTCCTGAAATCAGACACTGAAACTAGAGTTTGAAGTTAATCTTGGAGTCATTAAACCTTCTACTTACACTGATGGGAGTTAAAGGATTTCTATGAAACCGATTTTACAGACATTTTATTAAATCATTTGACCAGTTTAAGAAGTATATTCTTCATTTCCCAATTCCTACTCTAGTGGAAAAGCTGCCTTCAAAAGACTGACAAAGGAAATTAATCCCTTTTCACAAGACATGTCACCAATTGAAAATATACTGCTGCTGAGGTTTGCTGGCTCTTGGCATAGTTTATTGTGAGATAAACTGAGATTAAGATACAAATTTCACATAGGACAATAATAAAGCTTACGAGTTGGCCTTTGCATGGATAGAATAAGTGTGCGTCTGGTTTGTATGATGTGAATTGTACTTGTTGACTTACTTTTCCAAATCCTAATTACCCCTTTCCCAATGGTATTGTCTGAAAGCTTCAAATAATCATCATGCACATTGTTCTTTCATAATTTACTTGATCATATCTTACTGTGCATGGCATATCTTTGCTATAATTGGGCATGAAGAGACTAACTACATTACCATGAAAATCACAAAGGACTCAAAGTCAGTGGCATTTATTCAGCAGTGTGTGATCCACATATAAGACAAAAATTTGTAGGGTGGAGTCAGTGCTCTCAGTCAGTAATGCAGTTGGAAGAAGCACTTATATAAAAATGGTACACAACACAGAAGTATGTAAGGTGATAGACATTTGCATACATATTTCTATAATCCATGAGTTGACTCAACAGGAACCACCAATGGAAACAACTTGAATGATCTCAGTTGGCAAACTGGTGATGAGAGATCAAATTAATTATAAGGGACCAACTACTGGAGAGATAGCTTCCTTTATGCAAACTATTTATGAAGATGAATGTTTAGAAGAGTGATATTTGCTTTAGGAATGACTTTTGTTACTTATCTTCTTTGCGATATTTATTTTTTATAAAAACAATAGCAGAGCAAAACAAGAATTTAAGGACCTTTCTGAGGGAAAGGAAGGACAAAATTCCTTTATTGTACCTCAATACCCACATTGAATTACCTCTTTTGAATAAAGACCTTTTGAAGCTATTTTCATTATTCTAGTCTTTCTGGGGCAGCTGTCAAATACTTGTTCAGGTTATTTCAGCTCTCACAAAGCCTGAATTGCTATGCCACAGATACATTCCAGAATAGAATACCTGTGGTCATCTGCAAAGTAGGCTTTCATAGCCTTTTGGTCATTCACATGAGACAAATAAAACAGCCAGGACATTTGAATTCTCAGTGGGACTTAGTGTTCCTTTTCATTACTGATTAGAGAGATACTGAAAATAATGCCATACTTAAAATTAAGATGGCTTAATTTCTGGTCATAGTCGTGATGTAATTACTTGCCTTCAGAAAACAATGAATTTGGTATTATTAGCCTCATTTTATGAAAGGAAAAACTGTAGCTGAGTGATTAAGAACTATTTCTGATGCCTGGAGAAGGAATTGACTTCAAAGTAATAATTCTTGATTTTGCTTAGGTTTCAGTATTTAATGAACAAGAAAAATAAAACAACTATTAAAGAATGTTAGCTGTATTCCTAGGCATTTTATCCTCTTTGTAAAAATTGTGAATGGGAGTTCACTCATGATTTGGCTCTCTGTTTGTCTGTTATTGGTGTATAGGAATGCTTGTGATATTTGCACATTGATTTTGCATCCTGAGACTTTGCTGAAGTTGCTTAACAGCTTAAGGAGATTTTGGGCTGAGACAATGGGGTCTTCTAAATATACAGTTATGTCATGTGCAAATAGAGACAACTTGACTTTCTCTTTTCCTAACTGAATACCCTTTATTTCTTTTTCTTGCCTGATTGCCCTGGCCAGAACTTCCAATACTATGTTGAATAGGAGTGGTGAGAGAGGGCATCTTTGTCTAGTGCCAGTTTTCAAATGGAATGCTTCCAGTTTTTTCTCATTCAGTATGATATTCACTATGGGTTTGTCATAAATAGATTTTATATTTTGCAATATGTTCCAACAATACCTAGTTTATTGAGAGTTTTTAGCATAAAGAGCTGTTGAATTTTGTCAAAGGCCTTCTCTGTATCTATTGAGATAATCATGTGGTTTATTTCTTTGGTTCTGTTTCTGTGATGGATTAAGTTTATAGATTAGCATATGCTGAATCAGCCTTGCATCCCAGGGATGAAGCTGACTTGATTACGGTGGATAAGTTTTTTGATGTGCTGTTGGATTCAGTTTGCCAGTATTTTGTTGAGGATTTTTGCGCCCATGTTGATCATGGATATTGGACTGAAATTTTCTTTTTTGGTTGTGTCTGCCAGGTTTTGGTATCCCATCTGGACCTGGACTTTTTTTGGTTGGTAGGCTATTAATTGCTTCCTCAACTTCAGACCTTTTTATTGGTGTATTCAGGGATTCAACTTCTTCCTGGTTTAGTCTTAGGAGGGTGTAAGTGTCCAGGAATTTATCTGTTTCTTCTAGATTTACTGTTTTATTTGCATAGAAGTGTTTGCAGTCATCTCTGATGGTAGTTTGTATTTCTGTGGAATCAATGGTGATATCCCCTTTATCATTTTTTATTGCGTCTATTCAATTCTTCTGTCTTTTTCATTAGTCTAGCTAGTAGTCTATCTACTTCGCTGATCTTTTCAAAAATCCACCTCCTGGATTTATTGATTTTCTGAAGGAGTTTTTTTGTATCTCTATCTCCTTCAGTTCTGCTCTGAGCTTGTTTATTTTTCGTCTTCTGCTAGGTTTTGAATTTGTTCGACCTTCCTCCTCTAGTTCTTTTATTCATGACGTTAGAGTGTTGATTTTAGATCTTTCCTCACTTCTTATGTGGGCATTTATTGCTATAAATTTCCTGGTAGACATTGCTTTCAATGTGTCCCAGAGATTCTGGTATGTTGTGTCTTCATTCTCATTGGTTTCTAAAAATATCTCTATTTCTGCCTTCATTTCATTATTTATCCAGTAGTCATTCAAGAGCAGGTTGTTCAGTTTCCATGTAGTTGTGCGGTTTTGAACGAGTTTCTTAATCCTCAGTTCTAATTTGATTGCACTGTGGTCTGAGAGAGTGTTTGTTATGATTTCCATTCTTTTGCATTTGCTGAGGAGTGAGTTACTTCCAATTATGTGGTCGATTTAGAGTAGATGCGATGTGGGGCTGAGAAGAATGTATATTGTGTGGATTTGGGGTGGAGATTTCTGTAGATGTCTATTAGGTCCTCTTGGTCCAGATCTGAGTTCAAGTCCTGGATATCCTTGTTAATTTTCTGTCTCATTGATCTGTCTAATATTGACACTGGAGTGTTAAGGTCTCCCACTATTATTGTGTGGGAATCTAAGTCTCTTTGTAGGTCATTAAGAACTTGCTTTATGTACCTGGGTGCTCCTGTATTCAGTGTATACACATTTAGTATAGTTACTTCTTTTTGGTGCATTGATCCCTTTACCATTATGTAATGCCCTTCTTTGTCTCTTTTGATCTTTGTTGGTTTAAAGTCTGTTTTATCAGACACCAGGATTGAAACCCCTGCTTTTTTTTTGCTCTCCATTTGCTTGGTGAATCTTCTTCCATCTCTTTATCTTGAGCCCATGTGTGTCTTTGCACATGAGATGGGTCTACTAAAAACAGCACACCAATGAGTCTTGACTCTTTATCCAATTTGCCAGTCTGTGTCTTTTCACTGGGACATTTAGCCCATTTACATTTAAGGTTAATATTGTTATGTGTGAATTTGATCCTGCCATTTAGATGCTGGCTGGTTGTTTTGCCCATTAGTTGATACAGTTTCTTCATGGTGTTGCTGGCCTTCACAATTTGGTATGTTTTTGCAGTAGCTGATACTGGTTGTTCCTTTCCATGTTTAGTTCTTACTTCAGAAGCTCTTGTTAGGCAGGCCTGGTGGTGATGAACTCTCTCAGCAGTTGCTTGTTTATAAAGGATTTTACTTCTCCTTCACTTATGAAGCTTAGTTTGGCTGGATATGAAATTCTGGGTTGAAAGGCCTTTTGTATAAGGGTGTTGAATATTGGCCCCCACTCTCTTCTGGCTTGTAGAGTTTCTGCCGAGAGATCTGCTGTGAGTCTGATGAGTTTCCCTTTGTGGGTACCCTAATCTTTCTCTCTGTTTTCCCTTACCATCTTTTCCTTCATTTCTACCCAGTGAATCTGACGATTATGTATCTTGGTGTTGCTCTTCTCAAGGAATATCTTTGTAGTGTTCTCTAACAAGGGATGTGAAGGACCTCTTCAAGGAGAACTACAAACCACTCCTCAAGGAAATAAGAGAAGACACAAACAGATGGAAAAACATTCCATGCTCATAGTTAGGAAGAATCAGTATCATGAAAATGGCCATTCTGCCAAAAGTAATTTATAGATTTAGTGCTATCCCCATCAAGCTACCACTGACTTTCCTCACAGAATTGGGAAAAAAAAACCTTAAACTTAATATGAAACCATAAGAGAACCTGAATAGCCAATCGGAAGCAAAAAAAAAAAAAAAAAAAAACCAAAGCTGGAGGCATCATGCTACCTGACTTCAAACTATACTACAAGGCTACAGTAATCAAAACAGCATGGTACTGGTACTAAAACAGATATCTAGATCAATAGAACAGAGCAGAGGCCTCAGAAACAACACCACACATCTACAACCATCTGATCTTTGACAAACCAGATAAAAACAAGCAATGGGGAAAGGATTCCCTGTTTAATAAATGGTGTTAGGAAAACTGGCTAGCCATATGCAGAAAGCTGAAACTGGATCCCTTTGTTACATCTTATACAAAAATCAACTCTAAATGGATTACAGAGTTAAACATGAGACCTAATACCATAAAAACTCTAGAAGAAAACCTAGGCAAAACCATTCAGGACATAGGCATGGGCAAGGTCTTCATGACTAAAACACCAAAAGAAATGGCAAAAAAGCAAAAATAGACAAATGGGATATATTTAAACTTAAGAATTTCTGCACAGCAAAAGAAACTAAAATTAGAGTGAACAAGCAATCAACAGAATGAGAAAACATTTTTGCAAACTACCCATCTGACAAAGTACAAATAACCAGAATCTAGAAAGGACTTAAACAAATCTACAAGAAAAAAACAACCCCATCAAAAAGTGGATGAAAGATATGAACAGACACTTTTCAAAAGAAGACATTTATGCAGCCAACAAACATATGAAAGAAAGCTCATCATCACTGGTCATTAGAGAAATGCAAATCATAACCACAATGAGATATCATCTCATGCCAGTTAGAATGGCAATCATTAAAAAATCAAAAGACAACAGATGCTGGAGAGGATGTGGAGAAATAGGAACACTTTTACACTTTTTGTATGAGTGTAAATTAGTTCAACCATTGTGGAAGACAGTGTGGCAATTCCTCAAGGATTTAGAACTAGAAATACCCTTTGACCAAGAAATCCCATTACTGGGTATATACCCAAAGGATTATAAAACATTCAATTATAAAGACACATGCACATGTATGTTTATTGTGGCACTGTTTACAATAGCAAAGACTTGGAACCAACACAAATGCCCATCAAATATAGATTGGATAAAGAAAATGTGGCACATATATACCATTGAATACTATGCAGCCATTAAAAAAGGATGAGTTCATGTCCTTTGCAGGGACATAGATGAATCTGGAAACCATCATTCTCAGCAAACTGACACAAGAACAGAAAATCAGACACTGCATGTTCTCACTCATAAGTGGATGTTGAACAATAAGAACACATGAACACAGGGAAGGGAACATCATACACTGGGGCCTGTTGGGTGTTGGGGGGT